>DF357599.1:39993-74196 GCA_000787875.1 Solanum virginianum
GAATTGGAATTATGGCAAGGAGTAGACTTCGTTGCATTGGAACATCAACGTTGCTGAAGTCTCGATTCGGAGCTGGATTTATCGCTAAAATTAGCTTCAGCAAAGTTGCTAATGATGCAAATTCCATGGAAAATACAATAGTCAGCAAGCATCACGAGGCTGTCAAAGAATTCTTCATGCAGGTGCATTCTAGTAATGAAGCTTTTAATGATTATATTCAATAAATAAACATATGCTCTTGACTGAATTATTCGGTTTACAGCATATAGATGTCACACCAAAAGATGAAGATAAATCCTTCTTGACTTTCATTATCCCTCATGAGAAGGAGAAGCTACTCGAAGTAAGTACCTCGACAAGGATACTTGAAGAAAACGTAACATGTACTTTGATCACTCAATACTATGTGTCCTGATTTTATTTGCACATTTTTGTATCAGAACTTTTTCGCAGAGCTAGACTACAGAAAAAGAGAGTTTGGCATATTAAATATCCAAATTGGTCTTACAACTCTTGAAGAGGTGTTCTTGAGCATCGCAAAGAAGGCAGAGCTAGAAGTGGCTGCATCAGAGGAAACTATCAAGACACTGATTTTACCATCAGGAACTACTCTTCAAGTAGGTGCACTACTTCGGGAATATAATTTTGTTACTGATTTAACTTGTATACACTGACTGTATAAATTTCTTTTTACACTATCAGAAGTTTTCACCTATCCAGTAAACAAGAAAGATGGAAAAACTAACTGATTTGTATTACAATTGCAATATAGGTACCCGTCGGATCAAAGTATGCGGAGATCCCTGGCACAATTTCTGTGGAGAACCCTCGAGGCCTTATGGTCGAGGTTTATTGGGAGCAGGATGATCATGGGAATCTCTGCATTTCAGGCCATTCAGATGAAACTCCAGTTCCACCTAATCTTCAAATATAAACTTCCAGTTTAGTTACTGCCAAGCCAAGAGTGCAAGATTGAGAACATTAGCAAGTTTTTAAAGTATTTGTTTCTATTTCTCTTTTTTTCTCAAGAAACTATGTTGTAAGAAGATTTTAACTGTGCTTTTATAATCCTTCACAGTAATCACGCGAACTTTAGATAACCTGTTTTTCTCTATGTCTCGTGTATATTGTGTTAGATCATGATGCCTAAAGCAGTAGAAGACTGCTGATCAGTTGGGAGATAAGAGAAGTGCATGGGAGGTTTGTCGTTGTTTCTAATTAATAGAAATGTTGGATAGAAGACTCGTGCTTAATTAACACCTCTTTAACAAATTAGGAGTTTGTTTGGGATGAAGGAAATTTTCGAATTGTTTACCAAAAATATAGGTCTCCGCAAAATCGTAAGACCATGTATGGGGGCTGACGCCTGCCCAGTGCCGGAAGGTCAAGGAAGTTGGTGATCTGATGACAGGAGAGCCGGCGACCGAAGCCCCGGTGAATGGCGGCCGTAACTATAACGGTCGAAATTCCTGATCGGCACAAAAGGCATAACGATTTGAGCACTATCTCAGAGAGAGGCTCGGTGAAATAGACATGTCTGTGTACATCACTGATGACAATGTAGAGCGACTAAGTGTAAGCTGAGACTGATCCATTATTAAAGTTACGAGTTCAATAAAACTCGATAGTTTTGACTCTTATCATCATGTAGCATAGGTGTTATGTACGTCTGAAGAATACGCAATTTCTAAGATATCTAAAATAGTCTTGTAGTTCATTGTTCTAAACTTCTAAAAGCTAATGTTTTCAACGTGTTTTGTTCTCTCGTCAAGAATATTAGTCTACTTTTACTTGAGCATTTTAATGTCAACAATATTTCTTCCGACCATTTAACGTTTTGGAAGAAATATCTGTATATAACCAAAAAAAAAATATTCCATCACTTAATTATTTTAGCAATCCAAAGAAAATAAATGGGAAGTAAATCAACAACAAAAAAATGTAAATATTATTGAGGTGGGTCTTTCGAAAATAATGAGGCAGTGATAAAATTTGCGTACATTTTATCCTCCTCAGACCTTATTTGTGGGATTTCACGGTTGTTTGTTGTTGGGTGAATGAGCAGTAAAAGATGCTTTCAAATCACTTTTTCTCTTGAAATTAAAATTCTAATTGGATTTTCAATTTCACAAACAGTCCCCGATTTGCAAGTTGAAACACCATTATTTGCAAATCAAGTCAAATAAATGTGCTCAAAATTCAAAAACAAGAAGAAGAAAAAACAGGAAGCAACATGTAATAATATACCAGGATCATAATCATATAATCATGGTTATGACTTATGTTTATGCAATCTAGTTGTGTAAATTGTAATATTCTCTCAGTTTCAATTTGTGTGTCTTACTTTCTTTGTTTCATCTAAAAATGTATGTCTCTTTTTTATTGACAAATCTAATTCTAATTTTTTTTACTGTCATATTTAAAACTGCAAGATTAAAACACATTTTGATACATTTCACATGTTTTTAATTTAAAATTAATAAATTTTATTTATATTTCATATCAAATCAAAATCAAGCAAACAGGAATTTTGACGGAAAAAAATTTCGAATCCGCCAATTCAGCCCGTCAGCAATGTGCATCAACGGTAAGAAATTGTTCAAAATTTGAAAACCCAAATAAAAAGCCTGTATTGGGCCAACAGGCCCACAAGATGGGCCCACCCAAAGAGCCGTTCCAATATTCCCAACCTTTTTTTCTTCATTTTCCTGACTTTTGATTTGATTTTGAAGTAGTTCTCACATTTCCCGCTCAGACGCTGTATATAAGCAACAATTTCCTCACTTTCCCAATCATCCATCTTCACTTACCAATTCTCTCGCCTATTGAAACCCTAGAATTCATCATGGAGGATTCCGCTAAAGATCACTCCTCTGTTTCCGGTATGGCTCTGTTAATTATCTGTGCTTTATGGAAAAATCTATGATGGATTATATGTATGTATATATACTTTTCACTTGCAGCAAAGGCTAAGCAATCATCATCAAAGCTGCTGCGATATCCATTGCGATCGACATCGCGATCCACCTCAAAATCGAAGGAGCAGATGCCAGCTCGGACTGATTCCTCCAACTCTTCGGCTTCTGCGAGGTTTGTGATTTTTTTTCATCTCTGTGAATCTGTATCCTCTTAGTTTATATATATCTGATATAGGTTTATGCTGATTAAATTATATGTGAGAAGAATGCGAGGTTTGTGATCTTTGTTCATCTCTGTCAACCTGTATCTTCTTAATTTACATATCTGATATACGTTTGTGCTGATTAGATCATACGTGAGATGAATTTTGGTTTGGAATTGCATTGTATATAAATTAAGTGGAATTTTTTGTGGTATTTTGCTGTTTCTGTCGAGTTTAACAGTTAGGATATCACTTAGGCACTGTTGGTAAATAGAAAAAATTCAATGAAGTTGCTGACAGAACCTTCTTCCATGTGAAATGAGTTAAAATCTTATTGATCCAATGATTGTTGTTGGGTGATTGGCCTGTTACATTATTCAATGAAGAGTTTTCAACCTTGATCACTTGTTTTGTGAAGTTTCGTTTTTGTGGTGCTGGAAGAAATATTTTTGACCTGAATGTGGCTTACAGAAGTAGATGCTTCATCTCTGAGCAATATTTGGAAGACAGTTCGTGGGTTGAAATTTTAGTTTTCTGTTTATATTGATGCGTGCTACTCTCTGCTTACCTTTCATTTGGCTGGTTGTGATGTAGTAACTCGTCTTCCCTCTTAGTTTGTGAAGTTTCTGCATTTCATTTTAGGGACTTGAACATAGAGAGTTCAGCTTCTTGTATCCATTTTTTGTACTTGTAACAAGAAATAAGGCATAATTTTTAGGAGGCACGACCAATGACTTCTAAATAAAGTGAACTAAGGAGAGCTACCTTTGTCAAAAATGCAACTTTTTCGTCCAAGTCTTCTTATTTTATTTCAGTTGCTAAGCCTTATTAGTTGTCCCTTGATTCTGCACTAACATTATTCTCTGCTCCGTTTGTCAATCAGGGTAAGACCTGCATCAAGTGTCAGTAAGAGTGTAGCTGCTCTTCCCCTCTCTGGTAAGGAAAAATCAGCAAAGCCTCCAAGAAGGCTGTCTGTTCCCTCCAAGTCAATTGCCAGCCCGGCTTCTAGACCACTTGGCATCATAGCCAAGGAACCAAGGAAAATAGGTGAACCCATTTCCGAGACTAGAGCAAAGAGATCTAACCAAGGAAAATTGGATACACCACAATCAAATGTTTCAAAGTCCTCAAACAGAAAGAAATATGACCTTATATCGTCAGTTTCCTATTGGCTATCACAGATTAAGCTTTCTGAATCTGCTGCTAAGCATTCAATTTCCCTTGGCTTTTTCAAACTTGCTTTGGAAGCTGGCTCTGAGGTATGATACTGTATCTTCTCCCACATGAATTTATCACTTCATTGAAGAAATAGTGAGCTGATTGAAATGTTCCAACACCTTTAGTTGAACTGCCTTTCAACCACAGTACACATCTCTGAAGATTTGGTTGAGAGTTAGTGACTTAGTGCTATAGATTTCAATGTTCTATTAGTTCCCTTTCCTATGTTTAGCAAAGACTATTTTTAAAATCAAGTTGATTTCGACTAATAAGATCATTGCACTGTAATGCGGGTTACAAAATCTCAGTTTCCAGAAACAATTTGGCTCTTGTAGCTGGTTAATTGAACCAATATGATTGAAAGTGTTTACCTCTTTTTTCCTTCGTTTCAGCCTCTTCAACGTCTGAGAGATGAGCTGAAATCTTATTTGCAACGACATACCCTTGCTGAACTTGAGGAGCCTGTGAAACAATTGTTTGATAGCTATCATATCATCCAAAATTCTGAGCTGTTGCAAGTTTCAGAGACTTGTTCTCATGTGCCTAAAGATGTGTCACGTTCATCTGATGATGACATACATAGCTCTTCCTCTGTTGCAAACACTGAGAGACTGCAAACCAAAGTCTTGAACAAAGACACTACTAAAACTGAACAAGTGAAAGAACCAACCAAGCAGAAGCCTTCAAAGATTGGAAGCACTCCTAGGACCACGAATTCTGTAAACAAAATTGCTGCAACTGCCAAATCTATATCACCAAAAACCGGAGGTCGTATCACAAAAGAGAAACTTAAAAAACCTGTTAAGCCAGAACTAAATAAGGATAAGGTGAAAAGACAGGGAAAGAAATCTGCTCAAGGAGAAGGTAGTTACGTTTGTACCTTGGTTAAAAATCACTCAGCTGTTTGATTTAAAAGTTCGTTAATTATATTTTTATTCCACAGAGCCTGTCAATGCCTGCATTGCAGAAAAAGTCCTGGAAGAAGATAAAGAAAATCTGGTAAGGGGCAAAATATGGTTTTTTTTCATTTTGATGAGTTGTATTTCCAGTGATCGTGCTGGAGATGCCTTTTCTCATAGATTTATTAGTCCCAGTTGGATACTTCTACCTTCTTATTTTATTTTGGTTGTACTGACTGCTATAAAACACTTACGCAGGATTCTGCACAAACAGAAGCGGTTAGCAGCTGAAGTTTATGGCAGTAAGCTTTTCTTTTTAAAATCATATCAGAGGCCAAAAGTGGAAGTGTTTGAATCTGGAGTGTGCATTCCCAATATTGGATTTGGTGTGTTTTATTTGTTTATTCTTATTTTTATGAAAGAAAATTTACAGAAGCCATTATACAGTCGTCTTTAGTCTGTTCATTTGTTTTGGAATTCATACATCATACAAGACGTACAGTGTGTTCTTTTTACTCAAAAGCTTCTATGCTCTTGCAGTTGAATATTACTTGGAAGTAATTACACCCGTTGTATAGACTTTGTGATATTGTCATTTGGATTACAGAATATTGAATTAGCTTTTGATTCAACATCTAAGTGGATATCCTGGGCATTTTTTACTCTGGATAAAAAAATCCCTTCAAATTAAGTGGTTTTCCTCTTTGTAATAATTATCATGAAATCAACGAAAGGTTGTTTGAATTTGTGTATGGTTCTGAATCCTACTGCCCCAACATCGTCAAGTGCGGTGATATTGCCTCATCACATAGATAAATCTTTTATCACTGCTAATACTATGATATATTATTTCTTTTTCTATTTTCTAGAAGAAATTGGGCAAGTGAAATATGATTTATATCTCCTATCGTAAAACGCTGACTTTCCCTGTAGAGTACCAGGACAATAGGAGTATTATTTTGTTGTCATTTTTTCATCTCTTCTTTGAACTACTTCTCTCTTGAGCTAACAAATCGAAACCACCTTCCCCATGAAATAGGAATATAGTTTGTATAAATCTTACCTTTTCTAAACACTACTCGTAGAATTATACTACTGCACAGCTACTACGATTTTTTGAAGATCTCCACAATACAAAATAGCCCAACAAAGTCAACAGCAACATACTCTTCATTCTTTTTGCATGTTAGGATCGTTTGGTTGTAAACAACTTATCCCAGCACTAGTTATCTTAGGATTAGCTATCCTTAGATTATTATGCCACCATGTATATGGTATAACTGATCCCATCACTATGGTATAAATGGTGGGATAAGTTATCCCGAACTTGACAATCAAACAAGATACCTAAATTGTATCCCTTCACTATTTTTTTATCCCATGATTATTTTTATCCTCACACCAAAAGACCCTCGCAGTATACACCAACAGTGACTGCAAATGGTTGCGGCTTGGAGTAGCTTAAAATGCCCAACTCGGCTTAGAACTACCCAAAAATTGAAGGTATAGCAAAATAAGTAACATGAAAATCAATTCCCTTGCATTTCTAAACCAAAATGCACATCCATATTTTACAGGAGCTTGTCAATGCAATGCAGCAAATGACAATTAGGCAATAAACCTTACCAGAATATCAGGACCAAACAAATGTGAGTTCCATTATATAAAGTTTCAAAGAGGAGGTTTCAATCCATAAATATAACATAGATGAGACATGGTGCTCTTGATCTGAGGTCCGCAAGAACATCTTTCGTCCATAGAATCAGTCTGCCGTCCAGCTCTGCTCCACAATTTCTCTCACTCTGCGATTGTACTCCCTTTTGTTCTCACTGAACATCCGATCCGAGCTGCTTCTGAGTTTGCAGGTGAATTGGGGTTTGGGTCACACAGCAATGACTGCAATAATAAGAGTGTCAGTCACTCGCAAAACAAGCAGCCCACAGTTTTCTTTTTCTTTAATAATATTTTTATTTTTATTAGTGGTGAAATACAAAAAAGCCATAGCTCTATTCAAGCCTTCAAATTCCTCCACATACACATGTCCCCAGTAGGATGTAGTAAACAGCTCAGATTAACTCTCTTGACTCGCTTTACGGATAATCCAGGGCCACACTATGGTCCTGTCTCCTCTCCATTTACTCAGCAAGCAACAGTCCAAATTAATCAACAAATTCCAAGTAGGATCTTTAAGGGCTAATTTAGGTCTACCAACTGCACCATTTTCTTGCTACAGTACACCAGAGGTTAACATGCTTAAAGAGCAGAAAACTTTAGGCCATACTCCTCACTTATGGTTAATATGCAATAATTGCTTGACATAAAGCTTCTATCAAGAATACCAGCAAAGAAGTCAACACTTTCTACTTCTGCTTGGGGAGCTACGCATTGACTTGCATACATTAAGACACAGGTCTAACACCTCTTTACTCAGCCAAGTGCTACTTCAAAGTAGTCAACATCCTAATCTACACAAACATAAATCATCTCATTATTGGATGAACTTGTCATACAATAATCTATATTCAAGCACCAACATCATACACAACTCTTACGCTTTCTCTCTTCTTTTTTGGGGGTGGATGGTGGGTGGTGCAAGGGAATCTTGTTAAATCAAGCACCAGTAGTTAGGGATTGACTGAACATCTGCGTGCAGAATATTACTTGCACCTGATCACAACTTCTAGGAAATTTACTTGTGATCATATGAGGGCTGGACACAATACGAGCATAATCTTGAGTTAAGGTTAAATAAACATACGGTTTATCTCCATGAGCCAGCAGTTGTAGGAATGGACAAGTAAGCAGAAACTTGCACAACTGCTAACTACCACGCTCTCTCGGTACTGGGAGAACTGACACAGGTGAGTTGTCACACGCCCTTAACTAGGTATTAAAGAAAGCAAAATACGCTACGGGTTTTTCTTAGAATAGTCAAGGAAGGGAAGTTGGTCTCTGTTTATTGAGAAACTTCCGGCCAATAATAAAATTGGGTTTCACACATAACTCAATTAGACAATTAGGTTCTATACATTTTATTTACAACTTGAGTCAAGCCACTACCCTTTCAGTCAATAAACAATGTAAAGTCCAACTCTTAACACTTTTCACTCGGATGTAGTTAATTAAAGTATGAAAAAAGTATTTGAAAAAATTCAAGAGAAGACTTAAGACTATAGTGACCACATTACTAACCACAACCTACCCAGTGGAGTATCACAAGTAAGATATGGGAGGGTAGCATGCACACACACGAGATAAGGAGGTTGTTCCCGAAAGACCCTCAACTCAAGTGCAGCAAATCCAAGTACAAAGAAGAAGGAAACAATGAAGAAAATATAGCAAGTAACAAGGAAGCAGAGCAAAGTGATCAGATTACTAACATAGTCAGGTATTGGATGGCTCTTGCATAGCAATCCATCAAGTTCCAACAAAAAATACCAACACTAACCCATAAAAAAGACTATTGTCAAGGTATGAATTCTATCTATGATCAAGATATTACAGTTGTCGTCATCATGGGTCCAACATGTATCAAACATGTACCCTAAGAATATTATCCATTCCAACTAAGTCGCACAGACTCTTCACTTTCAACGCAGCACTCGTGTCGGATTCTCCAAAAATACACTATTTTTGGAGAATCCGACACACACCGTTGACATTTTTGAAGAGTCCAATAGCTTTCTAATCAAGGCAAATAGAACAATAACCCCTAAAGGGCTTTTATCCTCCCAGTGACATAAAAAAACATATCACCTCATGAAATTTCTGTTGTGCCTTACCCAAGATAATCAAAGTCACAGCCGCAAGACTCAACATTATCATGAGTTTGAACAATATTTAATCACAGACAATAATGAAGCATTACAGTGGGGATACACATGACAAACATCAAACATCACAAGCTTGAATATCAGGGAGGTAATATGCAATAAAACAACAATATGCAGCCATATTAAAATGACAATTCTTGATAGGCGGTTCCAACATTTTAACTTGATTGTTGGTTCACTTGGTTCAACTTGGGACACATAGCTTAACTCTCTTTATGTGTAATATGAGCAATGATTATATCATCCTCTTCACCATGTCTCTCAAATAAGAGGCTCCAAGTTGTTCAACATGTTTAGACTCATGATGTCTTTACTTATGATAGCCATCAATAACATGAAGGGGCTAGTTTAAACTGCATACTGATTTGTTAAGTTTGCACTCGTGATGTGTTTACCCGCTTCCTTAAAATCCTCATTTCATACAAGTTTCCCTAAGAAAAGTTATGTTACCCCAGTGTTCGGAATGTCGTTCCTTGATGGAACAAGAGAAGAAGTGTTTCATGGTAAACACCGCTTTTGGGTAAAACTTTCAGAAACTAACTTCCCCATGTAGCGGTCGGTGTTCCCCTTCAAAGTCTCCTTTGGTTTTTAAATGTCTATTTATAATCACTAAGTTTAAAGGTTTAAGACAAATCAACAAACTCCTACACTCCATGCAGCACTTCCGACCATCCATCTCTTCGTGCTACTTGTCGGCTCAGTAGAGAGACTGATACACTCCAATGTAGACAATGGAACAACTCTCTCATTCTATCTCTGCAATGCTGATTCTCAATACATGAAGAGCCCACACTCAAATTGATAATTTATGAGACAATATTTTATCTGATTGAGTCTTTGGACCATGACAATCTAGAATTAGAAACAATGCTCTAGGCAAAAATGCTTGCCAAACAATTTTTCTCAAAGACTCATAGACCAAAGCTTTCTTTTGGAATCACTTGATGTGGTTTCTTAACAATTGCTTGATCATCAAAGACAAACAGATTCAGAGGGCAAATGCACAATACAAAATGCAAATTTAACTATGTAGCTCAAAATTAAAACAAAGGGAAGTCAAGCTGTCACAAGGATGATATCTCTAACTCCATCAAATGAAGAACAATAAGCTTCTACTTTGCAATGCATAATTTTCATTTAGTAATGCTTTCAACCATTGGATTTAATAATAAAGCTCAGGACAAAGACATGGATAACTGAAAGAATGTGACATGTAAAAATGAATTACAGCTCTATACCTGAATGGATGTAAGTATAGCTGCAACATCATATATTGGACTCCATTGATTTTGAAGAATATCCAAACATATACTTCCATCTGCATAAACTGGGGGAAAAAAAAAGAAAAGGAAATTTCCAGACTTAAAATTGACTTTTCCTATTCACAGACTTAACAAATAAAAGTCAAACCTTAAACTCCAACTTACTATTAGGATGAAACATGCGAGAAACAAAGCGCACAGTCGGCGGCTTATTGGGGTAATCCTCAGAGAATTGAAGAGTCAACTTGAACGTACCTGATGTTCTCAAATAGTATACATATCAAAACTAAGGCAATTTGAAACCAAAAAAAAAAAATCATATTATGTCAAAAATAGCAAAAGTAACAAAAGCTACAGGAAGCACTTGATAACACCAAGAATCTACACTTGTGGCATGGAGTAATAAGCTAGCAAGAGATGACATGGAAAAGCCATGACTGGAAATACTTGGACTGGGAGATCAAAGGAGGGATTCAAGCATTTACATCATACATCAATAGAATTAGCAACACCTCTTCTGATGATTCATAACATTCATCACTACTTTTTCGTTAGGCAGGAGTGTCCGGGGCGGGGACAAGGGGTGAGAATCTCCAAAATGATTATTCAGAATTTCAGAACGCAGAAAAAGAGACTGAGATGATTAAAACAGCACTGAACTGTATAGACACAAAGGCATAAACAATTGATGTGCACCGACTACTACGCTTTAAGCCTTTAACATTCTTCTGCCACACTGCATTAATGACCAAATGCAAGGATAACTCACCACCATCCCAAGGAGTGTCATCAGGACTGCATGTTACACCAAAACGAAGAGAAACCAGAAAGTAGATTAGTCAAACCATACGAAAATAACTGCCCCAAACAGACATCAAACACATATTTGGCGTATTCTTTAATTACACAACTCACCCAAATATCACAGCATTCCAAAGCATAATGTTGTTGTCTTGAGGTGCACCACTAATACCAGCAGGAGGGTCCTGCTGCAACCTTTTGAAATCCCTCATCAACCTCTTTCTAGCTGGAGTCGACATTGTAACCACCTGCAAATTCATATGGTCAAATTAACTAATAAAAAAGGAGAGACAAGGAGTAATCATCAATGTAACAGACCCAACAAACTAGAACTACTATTGAGCTTTCTCTGTTTGCCCTTTATTTTAATGGCCAAGAAAATCAGCCTAGAACCAACCACAGATTTGAAACACAGGGTTGATAACGTCCGCCCTCTACCCTAACCACTTAAATACTGCACGTACACCTTGTTTGGATGGTTGTTACATATTGTTTTATAATACATCGTATTGTATTGTACTATAAAGTTTTAATGAATACAATGTTTGAATAGAATGTATCGTTCTCAATTGTTACATAATGTCAATACATCAACAAGTTGTTTGATGAACCTACAAGAATAGAAGGGTAGAGTAGAGCCACTATAAAAGGTCGGTAAAGGATAAAATAGAACTATTAAATAACAAATAAAGAAAACATTAAAGTAACAATCACACCAAAATGTATTGTTACATAAATTGGGACTTTTTGTTGTTGCCTAACAATGGATTTAAACAATACGATATAATAAAATTTAAGTAACAATCATTACAACATTGTATTTAAACTAACAATACAATACAATGGGTAACAACCATCCAAACAAGGTGTTAGCTGGTGTGGCACATGATTCAAAGTGACCTAGTCAAAATTTTCATTTCTAAACACCAAGTCAGTGTCAAAAGCATGTGAAAGTTGTTTATATCACTCAACACAAACTCACAAAGTCATCCACAGGTATAAATCAAGTTCTCAGTTTGCTTAACTCATGATCCAGTTCAGCTCAATTAAGTTATTAAGCTCAAATTCCAGTACAACAAATAAGAATAACAACTGCAGCACACAGAAATTAGGGCTCCACATACAATTCCCCTAATACAACACTATTTACTGAAGATCAAAAAACTTCAGGCTAATTGTCACAAAAGCACAATCGCGTACATATATATATTCTCTTACGCTCTCCAAACTAAATTAGAATCATCCAGTTTCAACAGCATCTCTTCCAACAACAAAAAAATTCAGTTCCTTTCCAGTTGCCGTTGAACTCTAAAGATCCACCGGAAATTGAAGATAGACAAATCGAAGGACTTACCGACAAGGAGGAAACAAGGCGGTGAGGTAGGGTTCAATGTAGCGTCCTGTGCTTTGTGGTCTCTCGGAGCCTGCCCCTGGAGTTCGCAAAGCGAAGGAGAGAGAAGGTAAATGAGAGAGGAATAATATATAGTGTATTGAGACGATATGGGTGCGAAATGAGCTTTGAGTTGGTCCCAACTTAGCCGGCCCTACCTGTAGTATCTCATTCGTTGTATTTGGCTTTGTATTTATTTGCCAATTTGCTATTTAATTTTTATCTTTAAATAGGCTCATTTTTATTTTATATATTTAATAATCAAATTTATATATAAAAAAGGGACATAAATATAAATTTGTGTTTCACAAAATAATAACATTCACCTTGAGGGATAATAATTACATGCCAGAATAAAATTAAGCTAACCTATATTCCACGTCATTTTATGCAATGATATTTAATTAAATAAGAATATAGATGGTAAAATATCAAAAAAAAACTCAACATAGTTCCTTATCTTTGAATTAAGCTTCAAAGTCATCCTTCAATTATTACATAGAGTTCTAATAGTCCCTCATATTTATAGTATTAGCTATTTTTGATCTTTCTTCAAACATATGTCTATTTTTTAATATTAATTTTATTCATTGTATGGAATATTCAATTGTTTTTTTATACGTTTCGTAAAAATAATAACTCCATTTATGAAATTGGGATAATTAACATACATACTGCAGCATAAGTCCCTAGCCAGGCATTCAGAAATGTTCACCTCTCCTTAGTGGAGATTGATGCTTTCCACACTGACAATAGTAGCAGTCTTTATTTGTGAAATGAGATTCATCAATCTTAAAAAGATTTGTAGTGGGTCACATAATCAATTAATATCCAGCAAACAAACAAACAAACAAATATGACGACATTGACAATTTGATATCAACAACACAACAAATTGTTAATACTATTGACGAAAATAAAAGAAATTCCACGACGCATAAGACATTTTAGCCTGACAAAACCATAAATAGAATATATTCCGACAACAACAACAATATACCCAGTGAAATTTCACAAGTGGGGAAATAGAATATATTCCGACATGAAAAATATTTGTTGTTAACTAGTTGAGGAACGAAGCCTGCAATTTCTGATTTTGCAAAGCTATTCTCAAATCTAAAGGTATCAAATAGGCGGAAGAACTGAATCTGAGTGGGTCAACATAGGCTAAATTAATAATTGAGCGAATCATTGCTATTTGGATTCAAATAGGTTAAAATTCAGGACATAATCCTACTCATCCATTTCTGTACTAATTAAGTTTTAATTTGCTTTATTTATTCTTCTATAAATTTTCAGTACCTGATATGTTAGATTGACATAATTAAAAAAAATTATAATTTTATTAAATTTGAAAATTTACCTAATAAAGTTTCAATTTGACAATTTTTTTTTGAAAAATAAAATTTCTCATTAGTTAATTTAGACTACATATCAATCTAATTTGTTTTGGATTGAAATAAATTAAATTAAAATAGATTGGAGTAATAAATTAACAGATTATTGAACGATTTTAATAAATTGAATTTATTTTTATCACCCCTATTCAAATCATCACCTAAGCAAGGGATGAGGGAGATCAATATTTTCATTCAAATTCATAGTTATTACTTATTATTATTTTGAGAGTTCTCTTATTTTGTGTATCCATCTCCTAATCATCCCTACCTTTCTTTAGCTTAAATTTCCTTTCAAAATCTCATGCAAATACACTAAGAAAGTAATTAACCCAACTAGCTAGTAGTATTAACAATTATTTTATTAAATTCAACACACATATATATATATATATATATTTCTCTTCAAAAATTGAGTGGAGACTGGAGATGGTCCTCATTCAATTATTTATAAGAGAAGAATAAACTAAGCAAGCTAAAGTTTATATTTTCATTTATCATAGATTTTTTAGACTTAATTTTGTAAATTTATTTTCAAATATCTATTTGGCCGTGAAATTTGATTTCCAATTATTTATTTTTTTCTTGAGACTTCCACTCACAAAACTTGAAAATATTTTCAAGTATGCATGTCCAAACATAACTACAAAGTCCTAACATCATAAACTTTAAAATCTTAAATTTTCAAATTTCAACTACAAAATCTATGACCAAATGGGAGCTCATGTTGTGTTTCAATTGTGATTTTTGTGTTGATATATAGGATGAAAATTTTGCAATTTCTCTGTTACAAAACATAATTACATCACTTTAGTTTAGAAAAAAAAATCATTTATATTATATGAACATTTATATATGGAATTTACCCCTCTGGAGACTTTTGCAAAAATTTTTTGTCATTGAACAGAGTTTGTGGCGTATTCATAAATGTTTGTAGAATACAATTTTAATTAGTTGGTCAATGTATAGTCCAATTTTATATATTTAATTTCGTTCAATAAGTTGAATCATAGTCGATGGATTTACAACCCACTATACACATTTTTCAATTTCGCTATCCCATTTTAATAGGAAATAAATTATTATTGTGTTACCTATTAGATTCGAAAAAGAAACTTTTTAGACTTAATCCATCAAAGCAAACATTTTAATAATTTAATCTAATACTGTTTCAAATTAATTAGAGATAGTATACTAGAAGTTGATCAATTTGTTTGATTATTCCCTGGACGAAATGTCAATTTACCTACCTAAATTGTACCAGTACAAGTTGTTAAAGTTTCACTGATAAATTTGAACAACAACAATAATAACGTAACTAGTGTAATTCCACAAGTAAGATCTGAAGAGTATATTTACCTTTATGGGATAGAAACAGAAAGACTATACTCGATATCATCAATAATGAAAATTTCACGTCAAAATTTTTGTTGATCAAAAAAGAAGGTAGGCAACATAATCCATCTACTAAAAAAGATCTACATTTTACAATAATCTTACAACCATATTCAAGTTTACAACAAAATGCAAATGCTAATTCATTTGTGTTCATGAAACTAAAACATATCTACAGACTATACAGATGATTAATATAAAGATAAAACATGAAAAAAAATTTTGATCAGTCGACCTTACTATCACTAGGAGAGGTAGATTTACCCTTATTGGACGTTGAAAATGGCAACGAAGAAGAAGATTGCGCGAAAAAGACCAAGTTACTATTTCCAGGTTGTTGTGTATTATTCGCGGAAGCAGAAGAGGTAGGTTTATTTGAGAAACTTGACGAACATTTATTTGGATTTGAGGTTGACGGTAGACTAGACAAAATTGGAAATGGCTCTGTAACATTTAATTTATTTTCAATTCCAGTATTTCCAATGATCGAAGTGAGAGCTGCAGCTAACGCGGAGTGGAAATTTGGGTCTGATGTTATTGCTTTGGTTGCAGCTGCAATTGTTTCTGGTGGTAAAGAAGATTGAGTAGAAATATTGTTATTTTTTTGTAAATAAGATTGGAAAATATTTTCATGATTTGGTCTTGATGAAAATGTAAGTGAACCAAAATTTTGGTTGTTCTTGTTGTAGGCTTGATTTGGGTAACTGGAATTGGTCCAAGAAATGGGAAGAGAATTGGATTCCAGCACTGAACTAAAATTGAGGTTTGTGGAGGAATTATTGTTATTATAGTTGTATCTAGGAGGAAAATTGTGACTCATTCTGTTTAGATGAGATAACGAGGAGGACGAGGAGGAGGAGGTGGAAGTTAAATCGAGTGTTATTGTAGGGTGAGAGTTAGGTGCAGATGCTGAGAAGGATGAATTAGGAAAGTAATATGACGACTTATGTCTTGAGGCATCAGAGAGATAGAAGTTGAGTCCGTTGATATTGGCTGAAGTAGCGTTGTTGGTGTTGGTGTTGGTGGTGGTGGTGGCAGTTGCTTGTGGATTTGGATCTGATGAACTTGACAAACCGGATAAGAGCATGCTAGCGGCGGCTGAGGTGGTGGAAGCCATTGCGGTGGCTGAAAGAGGAAGTGTATGGTTGTGTGTTCCTTCATATGTGGTGATCAATATTGACATGTCCTCAGGACATCTTTGTACCTGCAAAATGAAAATATTGTAGGTCACCTAAAAGATAATGAGTAAAGTTGAAAAATAAGGTTAACACAACTTATAGTACTCCATTTTACTTTAATGGATAGATACCGCTAGTTTCGTATTAGTTCATGTTAAATGGAATAACACATTTTTGTATATATATTTTCTTAATGAGAAGATTTAAAATTTAAAACAATACTAAATTTCAAAAATTTTATAATCACATAAATGGTGTGGTGTACTTAAGATGACCAATTTCAAAAGTCATCTGCATTTTAATTAAGTTTTGTCTTGAGCGGAATAGTATACCACGTTGTTGGTATATAAATTAAATCTATAAGAATTAAATAAGTTTTTGTAGGATACAACTTTCATTTGACATTCAATACTCGTGTTAGAGACGAACTAAATTCATATACACACATTGCAAGATTCAATTCTTGGGGTGACCCATTCACAAGGGTGCAAAATTGAATATTCTAATTAAGTATGGAGGGATCTCAACTATCCCACCACAACTTATATATACCGATAACTATATATTACTATTTACTAAGTACTATATATATTGGCCAATTCATAATTATTTGTTTAGATTCAGGGTAACAGGACATTCTCATAATTAGTTGTTTAGATTCATTGTACCAAGTGTAACATGAAATTCACGTTTATTACCTGTTTTCTAACTGGGCAATTTGGTGCTACGGTGCAACGATAATAAGCTCGAGGACATGGATTTCCTTTTGCAATTTTTTGACCATATTTTCTCCATTGACATCCATCGTTCATCTATTCACAGTAGAAAAAATCCAAAATAATTATTAAAACAATTAAATACATAGATTACATTGTCATAAATCATAATATGCATCCATGTAAATCTTTTTCCTTACCGTAGTGGCATCACATCTGACTCTAACAGAAACCCTAGCTCTTTTAGTAGGGTTTTGTTGCGAAACATCATCTCCATCTCCATCTCCATCTCCATTATTCCTCATCGTCTTGAGATTTTTATTAGGAGGCCACGTCGTTGACGTCTCTCCATTTTCATCCTTATTAGCTTGATCTTCTAAGCTATTCTCCGGACTGAGATTAACTGGTGAACATTCTGTTGGAATTGTCTTGAACTTACAATCCAATCCTAAATCGAGGGTTTTATTAACACCTCCTTCATTGTCATGACCCTTATCTTTTTTAACGATTTTAGATAATTCGTCTTTTTTCATATCGCTCGTTGTTCTTCCTAAGCTGAGGGATACAAGTTGGTCAGCTTCTTGATCAGATCTACATTTTACAATAATCTTACAACCATATTCAAGTTTACAACAAAATGTGCATTCGAAGCCTTTGATTTTCTTCCATTACTTCTCGCATTTCAGCTTTGGCTAATTCAATCTGGTCGTCCTACAATGATTTAAGAAAGAAACGAAGATATTTGAAATTTATGATCTTAAATATATATATATATATATATATATATATATATATATATATATATTGATTATAATGTTTTTGAAAAATGTAAGCTAGCTGTATAACATTTTTGTGTGGTTGTAAAAGATTATCATCAAGATTAACGAGGGGTACTAACAATGAAAAATTAAGTTAATAAATTGGTTCTAACTTTATAAAGAGTTTTTCTTTTTTCAAATAATAAAAAGAAATAGTATTTCATACCAAATGAAATGAATCAGGGATGAAAGAATATATTTAATCCTCAAATATAAAGGAGAAACTATTTAAGAAATTACTCCCTATTTTTTCATTGAAAGTTCCAGCAAAAAATGTTCCGTGATTATTTCCTAGAATAGTTTGATTGAATTAGTGAGAAAAGAAATAAATAATAGTCGAATTATTTTCGTATAACAAAATTAGGAAGCTACCCAATATTTCAATAAGAATCGATTCCCCATCATGTGTTTTCCCGTAGAGCTAATTTCGTGAAAAAAATCATATATTATATATAACACAAATTTTTTATTGATTCGTGGCAGGATAACGTTGAAATATTTGGCCATCACAAGATCGGAAAATGAATCTTTTTGTGTTTAATTACTTAAACTATAAGAATCCATTTCAGATCCAATCATATGATAAATTACTTCTAAAATTCAACTTGTAAAAGTATATATTAAAGCAAACCTGTTCTTTATGAGTAGATGAAGAAGCCATTGAGTTGTTTTCTGGTGGGGATCTTTCTCTCTTTACCATAACATTAACAGCAGTAGCTTCCTGTTCAAGCATTGAAATTAGACACTGGATGATAATACATATATTAGAAATAAATGTGTATATTTGCCCTAGAATATATAGTTTGTCAAATTAAAAGTCATGAAAAGTCGTATTTGATCATTAAAGATGACATAGATATACACTTAGTCAACGGTCAACGGTTTAGAAAAAGACTAAAATTTATTTGACAACTGTGCTCGTTAGGACGACTTTTTCTACTCAACAAGTTGCTTTATCGCATCCGTGGAGCCTCCAATCATGAAATTATATTAATTAGATTTTCACATTTTTCATTATATTACTGGCGTTAAAATAAGCGATGTTTTAGCTCATTTCATGCTTATTAAAGAAAATAATAAATATAAAGTATAATTTACTTAGTTACTTTTATTTATTAGATTAATGTTTCTTGATAATTGACTGAAGTTGAAAGAACCAGTTTTCTCTTATCATATAAGAGGGAGTTAGCACCGGGCACCTTTTCATCGACGTGTCTGCTTAAGCTACTTGTTTCCTCTTATACATTATGCGGGATCCTAAAAAATATTTTGTGAATTTTTCATTAATTTTTTTAAAGCAACTACTTACTGCAATTAGAATTTTACAATATTACCCCTAATAAATAATTTTTCGGTAGTTTCAACTACGATTTCATAATAATTTTCTCAATACTTCAACTGTAAATTTACTATATCACCCCAATTAGTTATTTTGAGTTAACTAAATACTAAAATTAGGATACGAATAAAATTAAATAACTATTTTAGTATCTTCCCTTGATTATATTTGTGTCAAAAAGTAAGCATTACAAATGTATATATAAAAATTCAAAATAACTTAATTATTAAATTTAAAATTTAATCAATATTAATAATATTTATTAGATATTAGTTTTACATTGAATGAGAAAAATCTACAAGCATTTAATTATATCATTAAAAAATAAATTAACGAATAACTGTTAGGCTTATGCATTGCACATATTTTTATAACTAGTATTAATATAAGCATATAGTTGAAAATAATGACATGTTTGACTTGACACGAAATTTAAGAAAATAAAGAAGATATTTCAATTATGTAGTATCTTGTGACGTTAAATATGTCACATAGAAAGATGGAACTAAAGTGTTACAAAAAATATTTATTCTTTTTTAAACAAATTTTAAAAAAAAAAAGTAAGTCATTCTTTTCTAAACAAATGGAGTATTATTTTTGTCTTGATAATGATATTTATTTTGGATTTTTTTTAAGCAACACTTATTTTGGGACGAAGGGAATATTAATTTACTTATATTTCTAAATTACGAGCTCATATTGTGTGTGTATTTTTATATATATTCAGCATTACTTATATAATTAGGTAATTTAATACTCATAATATTTTGACAAATTCATAGAGTGTGACGAAATCAACCTAACCACTACCTTACAAATTATAAGCAACTGCAATTTATTTTTCACTTTTCTAGGGAAAATGTTTATAATTGTGTACAATTGCAAGTTAACATAGATATAAATTACTCAAGAATTAAACAAAATTTTCATGAAAATATAAATTAAGTTTCTAAATTCATTACATATAAACACAAATTAACTCAAGTAGTAATAGAGATGAGAATTTAGAAGGAGTTTGTTTCATATAAATTAAGTTTCTAAAATATTTACATAATTAAGTCAGTGAAATTAGAAATGAGTTTAATTTGTTTCATCAATTAAGCACAAAAAATAACTAATCTTTTGAGAAATGGCTTTGAATTATCATTCTCACGCTTTGTTCTTCCCTTTCCAAACTAAATTAAGCCCAACACATAACTAATCTTTTGAAAAACTAAACAATATATATAGTAGATGAAGTGTATTATAATATTAATTAACAAACTCACGTTAATTATTGGTTCACCATTAGAATCATCATCTTTTGCAGACTCATAATACATACATATATATAATGTCAATAGATTATTTTGATTTGAGATTCGAAATGCTAACTCAGATGGAGTCATAATTCTACGAATTCGATAAATTCAATCTTTATGATCACGAGTTTGCAAATCGATCGTTGTCATTTTTTTTCCTATTTCCAAGTATTTAATTAATAATTCATATAGTAAGAATTATGAAGAGCAGATTCATGTTACAGAAGCACTTCTATCCAAAAAAAATAAAACATAGGTCCTCTTCCCCATTCCTTAGAAAAAGTGAGACACCAATTCAGATACAAGATACTATCATTACCGTCTGAATAATTAGACATCCAACCCATAATCGCCACAGGCGACCGAGTTGGGTTGGATGTCCATGTCACAAAACGTTTCTCTAGCCAAGAATCTCATTATTGATCGAATCGGGGTGGATCTTCATATATTTTGATAAATCTAATCTAAAAGTTGATGGAGTAGGGTAAAAATTTACCTTATGGACAATATTTTCTTGATCAGCACAAACTTCATCATCATGATCAGCTTTGTTCTTGTTCTCCATTTATCTCCTTTAGATTTCTTTGGGTAGATCTATCTTTCTTCTAATTGTCCAACTTTAGAAATATAGTCTTGTTTATAAAAAGGAGCTAGCTGTGTTTGACTTCTTTTAAATGATTCAAACTCAGTGGCTTAATTAAACAAAAATGTCAATGCACCAAATGTTCACAACTTTTAAGTAATAAATATACTAAGATTGATTTTATTTATTATATTATATTGTCTTGCATGGAAAAAAATACGTATTAAAAAAGCGGCTACCGAAGAAGAATTCAACTTCAACGTTTGAGTCCTTTTAGTTTTAGATAGGATTTATAATAATATATATAATTAACATGTTAGAATGAAAGAAAGAGAACTATACACCGCAATGGTCGGTGTCTTTCATCGATACATATATATACTTTTTTTTCTTTTTGTTTCCCTTTTTTTTTTGTTTTCTACTGATGTTTGGTGTCCATATTGGAGCACGATTATTCTAGATTCGTGCCGCATAGGAACCCATTCAGGGGGAAGCACTCCCTGCTAAAAAATTTTCTATACCCAAAATTCTAACATCGAAGACCTTAAGAAGGAGCAACCTCATCAAATGCACTACATTCTTTGGTGGTTCATTGATATATATAATAACTTTGGGCTTTAATTATATTTCTCTTTCTTTTTGCAAGTTGCCACAGCTATTGTTGAAGTTTCCTAAGTCACATGGCCACATTATTTGCCAATCAAAAGGGTAACATGATAAATATATTCTGGTGAGTGGTTGCAATAACATTCATTATCCGCAATTTACTAGTTTGATTAATATAAATTCACGATATTTATGTCGAATTAAAAGGCAAGATATTTCATGTTAAAAAAAAATTAATTCTTAAAAATTGAATCCAGAACTTTATCATCAGGTTAAAGATATGGGGAGTACAGCCATCCCAATCTCTCACTCTCATTTTTTCGTGTGTATATACATACCCCCCAATTACTTTTAAAAAAAAATTAAAATTCAAATATTTTTTTTACCCCACTGCAACACCTCCTTTTACCATACTACCACCACTACAAATTTTTAAATTTTCTTTAAATAATTTTTTAAATTTTTTTTACTTCATCCCCCCCCCTCCCTCCCTCTCCCTTCGGATACAAAATGAGAAAAGAATGAGAGCGGAGGGTTAGATGGGGTGAGGTCGATTTTTTTTAAAAAAAAATAAAAATAATATCTAAACTTTCTTTTTGAATTGAGTGCGTGGTTTTGTTAAAAAGAAAAAATAAAATTTGGGAGGAATTTTATTCCTTTAAAAGATAATATATGATTTGGGATAATGATATTTCATTTTTATTTTTAATAGTTTATTTAATTTTTGTCAAGGTGGAATTTATTTTATTTATATGAAGTGTCATGTGGTAAGATTTTTCTAAATGAAGAGAGAGTGTAGTATTACTAGGATGTGTTTCTCAAACTAATGATTGAATATGAAACTTACACTTTCAATAATTTGAATATAAAACTCAACAAAATAAAGATTGTTTAAATATATTTTTACACTTATTTCATTATGTTTAGCATTAATGTTATACTCCGATTTAATTATATCATATAAAATGAGACTGAAATAGTATTTTGATTTTCATGTTAACATATGAATATATGTTAGGTAGTTTGGTTGCTTTGAATAAGTGTAACTTATTTCTTAAGTTAATTAAATCTAGTGGCATATAAAAATTGTACATAATGTCAACGAACAAAACTTAAGGTCAGTATATGGAATAGTTAAGAGCTTAAACATAGTCTTTTAATTACAAGTCAAATGTTCCTTTTGGTTCAAACAACAATTAAAAAAATTAATAATGAGTCTACACGTCGACCTTGAAATTCTTAAAATGTGTTATATACGAGTATAATTATGACTCTGCTGAAATAATGTTTATTGATATTAAAAGAAAAAAAAAAGTTCACCTAATATCTTTTCGTTTTAAAGAGAATTTGTATTTTAGTGAAGTTAGATTTTTTACAAAAATAAATAAGGGTATCAAATCATCAAGTTGTATTGGCCCTTTCAAATGGACCACCAAATGTCGGGGAAGCTAACTTATCTATCATTTGATAATAAGATTTTGGACGGAGTCAATGACAAAGCTAGAATTATTATTAAGAGGGTTCAAAATATGAAAAAGTAGTCAGATGAGTTAGTTAATGGGGGGTTTGACATCTATTATATACATATAAAAAATTGTTTTAATCATATATAAATATATCATAATTTTTTATCAAAGAGAGTTCGGATGAAATCCTTAACAAAGAGATGTTAGGGTCTGCACCAGATCTACATAAATTAAGATGATGAATAAGAAGAAATTTTGAAGAAGTAGAGAGAAGTGAGAGTTTCTCTCTCTAAAAACTGAAAGACAATTTTTTAACATGGTAACACACTCAATTACTTGGGCAACCCGTGTAATACACACACACACACACACACATATATATTAAATGAATATAGAATATTTTTAACAGTACATTAAATATTACATCAGACACCATAACCTAACAAGGGATAGCTCTGCTCGTGAACGGAGCTTATAACTTATGATTTACATGTTAAAAGTCACAATTAGATTTTTCTACTTATTTTTATTATTTTGAATTAAAAATACGTACCAAATTACTTTTTTATTTTATCTAAAACACCATAAAATTACTTTAAAAATTATTTACGTTTAAAAGAACCTAAAATTTAATCAATTCGAATAGACTCTCAAGAGATTCGTGGTCCTCTTCCCAAATATTTTTCTAATATCAATTTGGTAGATTTGACAGTGGAGATCATTAATTGACTTTATTTGTTGCCAACCATTCTTAAAATAAAAAAAAAAAAAAAAAAAAAAAAAAAAAAAAAAAAAAACTCGATATTGTAGTAATTAATGTATAAAAGGAGTTTTAATGCATCAGATGAACTTTTTTACTTTTAATTTACAAGTCAAACTTCCCTAATTAAGTGCAAATTACTGCAGAGTCTCCACATGAATGTGGTTATTTTCCATTTAAATACATTGTATTCAACTATTCATTTCATTTCTTGTCAAAAGTCAAAACAAATTAAAAGAACTCAACTCGACTAGCACGTCAAACTGGCAAAAAATTTGAAGCAGTCATATCTCTCAACAAGGTACTAATTCTTTTAAATAATATTCCCCACGTTTATACATATGTGTATCCTAATTTAAGGTCAACTAATTTTCAATATGCATCTGGATATAAAACCATTAATTATCACATTTAAAGTTATATAAAAAAATGTTGCCACAATAATTAACAATTCGAATTATTAAAAAAAATTATAGAGAACATATTCCTTGGAATTCGCCCTCCGAATAATAACTAGGACACATAAATTGAAATAAAGGAAATATTAGCCATCTTGCTCTATCATAAGTTAGAAATAGCAATTAGAGTCTTAATATTACTTTGTTGAATTTTGTAGATGGTGCATGCAGTGGTTACATGCATGAACTATATATGAAAGGAAAAAAAAAAACCTAGCTAATGTTTTTTAATGAATTATTGCCTTAATTCACGGTGAGAAATTGAGATGATTAGTACTTTGATGCTGGATTACAGGCTTGGACGGTCAAATTTACACCATTAAAGGGTCATTTGGTTTAAGAAATAAAAATAAATAGTCACGAGATTAAAAAAAAATAGTGAAGAAATAAAAATTTGATGTCTTATTTGGTTGTTAAGTTTGAAATAACTTATCCCACTATTTATATCATGGTGATAGCTGAGATGTATAAGTTAATCCTATATACATGATAATTTATATCCCAAAATAACTAATCCAGTACAAGTTATTCCGAATCAAATCACCCCTTACATTAGTAAATTTATATTGAGAAACTGGTGCAAATTGGTTACATCCTCCAATTTTGTTTCAAAAATCAAGCTTTCGCCAAACATTTTGATTTCTAAAGCAAAATTTAAAAGTATAAATAATTTTCACCCATGAAGAAATTATATATAGATCATGTATATACATTAATTTTACACATGGATCGCCCAAGCACATAAGTGGCCTAAAGCAAAAACTGAATGGAGGCCTTACACTTTGACAAATATTTTCTTGCGAATTTATTCTTCTATGCAAAATTATTATTAATTTCTTTTAATAATTTTTTCAAATGATAATATAATCAATCAATTTAATCTTTAATCCAGATGTATCTATATATAATCCTAGTGAAAAGAAAATTGTTAGGATGATCTATATATAATCTGTTAAAAATTGCCAGAGATATAATTTCATTGACTCCAAACTTCTTTTTGGGATAATATTGCCTGAGGTTTTTGATGGAGGACAAAATAGTTGGTCCTTTTTCATTCGAAAGGGAAATACAAGGGAATTGTCACTTCGAAAGTTTTCCCAATTACTTAAGGTGGAAAAGGCATGGTTGAGCTACTTGGCTAATGATGCAATTTTTTAATAAGAAAACAAAGTTGACGACGAATTGTTCTAAAATAATAATAATATATTCAGTGTAATCTTGTAAACAAAATTTGAAAAGAGTGTCGCGTACATATCCTTGCCCCTACATTGACGGCGAAGTTATTCAATAATAATAATATACTCAATGTAATTGTACAAATAAAATTTGAAGAGAGTATTGTGTAGTATCCTTACCCTATGTTGAGGACAAATTTTTTCTAATGAATAATTCAGCATCAAAATTGGTCATTAATTTCTACATTTTAAATTACAAATATAGCATGTATAATTGCCTATAAGCTTTAAATTAATTATTTGATTGTGTATAAGATTATGTATATATTAATTCGAATAAGGGTAAATGCATTTGAAATTTTGTTAATTGCCCCCTCAAAGTTATGGAAATCACACGTATATGTGAGGTGTGTTTGGCATGAAGAAAATATTTTTTGAATTTTATTTTTATTTTTTTATGTTTAGTTAACTTAAATATTTTTTAAATCAACTTATTTTCCTCTAATTTAAGGAAAATATCTTTCCTTCAAAACTTAGGGAATTTTTTTTCCAAACTCTCATTCAATCTCAAATTACAATATATTTTTCTTACTTCACCCCTCAGAAACAATTTTTTTAAATTTTATTTTATTTACCTCATCCCTGTCCTCCCTCCCCCTGCTGTCATTTAAAAAAAAAATTAGTATAAATTTTGAAATTTTCATATTTTTACCCTTCCCCACCACCCCCTCTCTAACATGAAAAATAGAAAAATATTACAAATTTTGAAATTTTCATTTTTTTTACCCCAGTCCTCCCCCTCCCCTGCCCACACACACACACAAAAGAAAAAGAAATTAAAAATTAAATTTTAGTTCATTCATTATCAAACAATAAAAAGTATTTTTCAAAGAAATATTTTACACTCGTCAATCAAACGTGAGAAAATAAATTTAAAATCTTTTTTTTTTAATTCAAGTATAAAATAGCATCAACATTTTTTTTAATCTCAATTGTATTGAGTGTGTTGGGGTTGGGGTGGGATTGAGGGGGGAGGGGGAGGGGGAGGGGAGTTGTTATACCAAACATGTAAGCAACAATCCCTCAATATTTATTAGAGTACTAATTAACATGCTAATTAGGTCAATGAACTTTTTTTTTTCTTTATTATTGTATTGTTTTGACACTTTAATTATAGCCTTCATGTCATCTATTCCATCATGCAGATAATTTATCAATTTGCTTTTCTTTTTTTTCCTTCAAACATGATCTAAGAACTGATACCAATAAAACTAAATAAATATATGGTACATGCCTTAGGACTTGGTTTCTCACCAGTCATACAAAGAAATTAAAATAACAGCAAAATAATAAAGAAACACATTAATAAATTAAGTCATGTATTGTGGCAGCCATGTATAATGGATTAACAGGGAATTAATTATAATTAAAGAAAATCACAGCACCAAGACTTTTTGCTAGATTCTTGGCTATTTAAGTTGAGAGGTGGTGTATATATATTTATGAGTAAGGTCAACTGTTTTTGTTGGCACGTGGTTTAATTTAAACACCAACTATACTTAATTAAGTGGGATTGTTTTTAATTAGTGACTGAGATTTAATTTTCTAATCCATGCTTTGAAATGTTCTCTAATTACAGCTTATTGTACAAACAATGAAAGATTATATTGGTCCAATTGCTCTACTTCTGATGAGATTAAATTATAATATATCCATCATAATTCATACATAATGAAATATGTTTAGTTAAACTAAAGATAAATTACATAATTAGGCAAATATTTGATAGGTGTTTACATTATACTACTATAGTTTGAAAATACTACAATTTATAGTTGTAATTAGGTTTTTTGAGGGAATCTTAGTAGCTCAGTTGGTTGATTAACTAAACTCGCACTTTGTTGGTGAGAGTTCGATTCTCCACATTGTAATTCCCCACCCCATTTTTCTGCAATCTCTTTTCAGATATATAAATGTATATGTATATTAGTTGCATACATATAATTGACAAATATACATATACAATTCATCGCTCGCCCCCTTCTCTTGATCCAGGCCTCGAAGATGAGGAAGGGACAATCAATTTAATAAATCTACTCTCTTTTTTATCAATCAGAGAAGTCATTTTTTCTAATTTGTAAGTAACTTGTATTAATTTCTTGAAAGAACATTTTTTGGAATATTTTGATCAACCAATATAAAAAAAAAAATTAAACTCATTTTTGGAACGATAGTTTTCTCCTCCATACCAAACACATCGTTAATGTTTACAATAATTTTAGGGATCGTTTGGTTCAAAGACAATTTATGATAAAATTAGTTATGATGAAATTAATTATATTGAAAGAATGTATACTGGGATTAATTAGTTATTCGGATTGTTTCTCATTGATTGTTCAATTTATTGTATTAAAGATATGAGTATTGCGTCCTTTCTAAGAAAATAATTTGTTTACAAAAATACTCGCTATCTTATTTAACTTCAATACATATTTTTTATATAAACTTTTATTACTCACTCTTAAAAAATATTTTTTTAAAAAAAACTCTTAGAAAACAAGATCTCCACCTTATTTAGCTTAATTATTTTTTTATTTTCCAAGGTTGTTCATAAAAAGTCAAAAATTGCATCAAAACCATAATAGAAAAAATTTGGACCAAAACTCACCTAAATTTAAATTAAAAACAACAGAGAAAATTGACAAAAAAAAATGCACCAAAACAGGCTAAACTTACATATATAACAGCAAAAACTGAACAAGAACTACACTATATTAGCAAAAGCTCGACAAAATCTCATGTGAGATGAGATAATAAAAATGATTTAAGGAGTATTTTGTCATTTTAATTATATTACCCCACGATAAGTTACCTTGATATTGTTATTTCACCGAGAGGGAGAAATATTTTATTTCAATACTATTTATTAATTCTCGAATGAATTATCCCATTCTATGAAACCAAACAAAGGATTAAGAAATGCTAAACTTTTATCACATGATTATTTTCTTTTATCTGTCACGTCTGCCGACCTTTAGCATATAGTTAGTTGAAGTGTAGTGTCAAATATCATAAAATTAAAAGTCCTTGCATTCTTCCTCCTCTGGTAAAAGTTTTTGAAAAATGTAATAAAGAAAGAGGTATATATGAGTTATATATTCATGATTTGACCTTTTGTCTTTTTTTTTTTCTTGTTTGAAATATATTTTATGTATATACACGTTACATTAGTGATTTTAGATTTTAGAATAGCAGCCACTTGCTAATGGAACGAAACACTATATATGTCAATTGTCATTCGCTTTAAAATTATTTTCTAGGATGAACTATTTTTAGAGTATTTAAACATGCATTTATATTTTTAAATAGTTCGAGAGCAACATAATTTAACAATCTTTAAAAAATTACTCAACTTTTTTTTTATTATCTCAAAAAGTCATTTAATTAAAAAAATTTCTCACAAAAAGTGACTCGACTTTCTTGTATAAACAAGTCATGGCAAAAACAAAAACAAAAACAAAAATTTGCACATGAATACAACCAATTAGTGATATATAGGTCAGACAATCATGAGAAAGAGTCAATGCTCCTCATGATGGAAGAAAAATTTGATGACGCAGCCAGGCTCTAAAAAAGTCAATGGGATTTAATATCTACAACTTGGACTTTATGATACCAGGTTTGTTATTATTATTTTTGTATCTATCCTCACATAAAATTCATATTCTAATCGGTAAAATTATTGTCATGGTAAAATTGTTGTCATGTGACCTTCTTCATAGATTTAAACCTTAGAAACAATTTCTGACAGAAAATACAAGATAAGGATGTGTATAATAGACTATTATAATCAGGTTCTTCCTCAAATTCTGCGCATAGCGAGAGCTTTAGTGTATTGGGTTTGTCCTAAATAAAATTCATACAGGAGTTGAACTTCACCATCAACAGTTGGCGTGACTTCAACGTGTTACTTTTCTTTTATAGATTGAGTTTCGGTCTCAATCTAAATTCATATATATGCCCGCCTAATGATTGTAACAAATTACAAATTTTTAGATAGTCTTAATATTATGGTCAAAGTGAATTTTAGATTGTAGTCCAAAAAATTTGTAAGATTAAAGAAAGAAATTACTAAATAATAATCTTAAAGGGGATAACTAAAAAATATTTAAAAAAAAAAAAAAGAGAGCCATATAATAAATTAATTAATTTATAATAAATATATATTTTATTTATATAAAAATAGCTAGAGATCATGAAAAATATACAGTGACAATACAATATAGTCTGTCAAAAGTTATAAAAAGTATATATCAACTATATAATATAAAATACTTATACATGAACTATATATTGAATATATATTATTATACACCTAAAAATTGAATATAATATCATATTTTTTGATAATTACTTTAATCGAATGTCCATTGTTCAATTACTGTGTGCTTGTATAAGTATATACTTACTGTGTGCTTGCATAATTACTTTATTATCTACTGGTCAATTACGGCAATCCATAGGTTTTAGCTTTAATGGCCCAACTCCGTTCAAGCCCACAATAATGTAACTCTTAGAAAACAAGATCTCCACCTTATTTAGCTTAATTATTTTTTTATTTTCCAAGGTTGTTCATAAAAAGTCAAAAATTGCATCAAAACCATAATAGAAAAAATTTGGACCAAAACTCACCTTTAGGGCAAATTAAACAAAATAACCATTATTGAGTTAAATTTCTTATTAAAAAAAGCCAATTCACTTTTAAAAAAGTACTTACTGAAAATGAACTAACCCATCGCTTTATCCAATAAAATGAAGAAAAGAAAAAAAAGAACACTACATCTTACATCATAAAATTACTTTGTCTTTGTCTTCTTTCCTTATCAACACTTTGTTTTTCCATGGAAGTCAGGGGTAGTTTGGCGTAAAGGATTAATGTATATAATCTCAGGATAAAAAATATAGTGAACTTTAATTTGATGTTTGGTTGGTAAATTTGGAATAACTTATTTCGGGACTTTAATTTTTATAGTGGACTTTTTAATACGATATATAATAATATTCACAATCTTCCCTCCTTATTTTTATGATATTTCTTCATATTTTTCTATTAAAAATTGCATTATATAATATAATTTTTATTTACTAATTCTTATTTTTTTTTTATATATTTTGATTTTTCATAGATCCTTTTTACTTTAACAAATTTAAAAATAGAAGTTGTATTTTTAAATTAGATAAGAAGAAAGTTTTATTTTAAATGCATACCATGCACGCATAAAAATATTTAAGCTATATAAGATGAAAGATTTATTTTAAAAATGAATATTGAATAACTAAAGCAAGAAAAAAATGTATAAAAAACTAATAAAGTCAAGGGTATTTTTATAAACAAACAATATATTTTTAAAATTTATCCAACAAACCAAACACTCAATAAAATATAACCTCAACATAACTTATCCCATCATTACTTATCCCAACATAATTTATCCTATCATAACTTATCCCATCATAACTTATACAAACTAAACATTCAATAAAATATAACGTCAACACAACTTATTTATCCCAACATAATTTATTCCATCATAAATTATCTCATCATAACTTATATCAAACCAGACGACCCTTTACTATTTCTCACTTTTTAATTATTTATACTCCTATTGTTCACCCAAAGTGAAGTAAAGTTATATCAAATAGTTTTGTTAGTTAAAAGAAAGTTCACAAGTGACTTTGCTTAAAGATAATACTCATATTTAGAGGGCAAACTCAATAAAATTGGTAGTGTAAAATTATTTTTATTCAATAATTATATATTTAGTGAAATTTCATAATTGAAATCTAAAAAGAGTAGAATGTACGTAAACCTTATCACTACCCCATAGAAGTAAAATTTTATTTTATTTTTTGCTCAATATATTTTCTTTTTTAAAAATTAACTTATAAATCTATTACAGATAAAAATTAGGTTGCATCTTTCTTTAATAGAAAATTTTGGGTTTCGAGCATTTTTAGTTAGAGATCACTTTCTCCTAAATTGACTTTGCGTGTCTCGACATCAAATTAATCAGAAAAACTTAATTTACATACACACACATACACACACACATATCAAATATTGAATTATAAAAATGATATGCCTAAAATTTGTGCGCATAAAGCTCTCATCAAATCAATTCTACTAATTATATAAACACAACACTAATAAAAATATTTATATTATTATCTTTTAAAAAGAGTGCAAATTCAAAATTAACGACTAAAAATGATATTTTCTCTGTACATTTCTACTTGTCCCGTATATTATTTTAGAATGTTCGACAATACTTCAAAATGTCTGTCAAGTAAAGATGGACGAAAGGAATAGAAATAGCTTAACATTTCTTCAAAATCAATGCTGGCTAAAAGTAACAAATTTCTAACCCCCCAAAAAGTAACAAATAAAAAAAGAAAAAATTATTAAAAATATCTTTAAACTTAATGCAAGTTATTAGTTTCATTTTCAAACTATTGATAGTCTTAAAATTATCCATTTACTTGACTGATTAATGTAAAATACACCCCTAAACTATCACAAGTGTTAAAAAACACCAAAATCAAGAGTGTATTTAAATTCAGTTAATTAATAATTTAATATTTTTTCCTAAAAAACGAAAGGAAAGAAAAATCAAAATGACAAATTCAACGGCTGTACGAGGTTAGAAAGGGATTCACGCAACCACCTCTGACCGCCACGTGATTGTTTACTATTGGAATTGAAAGAACAGCGCACGCAAACACACAAAACTGAGTCACTCACAGCTCATCTTTACCAGAGTAGATAGAGTATTATTTTTGGTGAACAGATATTTTTTTTTTACTATACTATCATTTCCATATATAAATTGTTTTAACCTAGTTAAATTGCGGTGCCGTCCAAATTTTCATAGACAATCATGTATCGACTTGCCGCATACAGGCAATTGAAGAATAGAGCTTCTTCTAATTGGATCACTTTATTCAATTCTACAAGGTATTATCTACTTATGAACAATGGTGTTTTAAAGGTTTGTTCTTTACAAAAATATGATTTTTTTTCTGTCCAATTGGATGATTTATTAGATTAGGATCAGAGTAGTTTGACTTATATCCTCATTATTACATGTTGGATGATGTGAAAAGTTTGCAATTTGATTATTGTAAGTGGATAGGATGTAGGCAGATGTTTACCCCTCGGCTCTATTTTTGCAGGTATAAGATTTTTTTTTTAACCGACGCTCCACTTAGGATTTTAGAAATTATTATTTCAAATTATGTTCATTCCACTCTCCGCTTACTTGCGAGTGTACGTTCCAATCCATTTGTTGTTACGAGGATTTATTATTGTAGTATTTGATTAGTTTAACGATATTGACCTACTACAAATGTTGTCCTTTATCCGGGCTTGGGACTAGCAATGTGTGAGTACCCTTCCGTTTTTATAGTTAATGCAGCTTTCTTTTGTAGTATTAAGATTTTATGTCGAAGGATTCACAACGAATAATGCCAGTTTTTATAACTCTTTTCCTTCTGGAGATGATTTTTGATGCTATTGATGGAGGAGTTCCTGTATCCGATTCTTTCGTTTTGTGCATCTACATTATCATGATATAGACCTGTTATCCATGTATGTGATGCTCAGCAAAGATTTTGTTTTCTACTATAGTATGGCTCTGGATATTCTCGACTTGCTATTTTGAGCTAATCACTTGAGTCAATGCCACATTGAACTTGTAATGCACGCCAATATTACACTATTGAAATTTTCCTTGGCATTAATTGTTCCATTTGATTTGGCTTCCTTGATATTGTAGTTTCTTATGCATTTCACTTGGGGCTTTTCTGTGATTTAGTTTTTCATAATGCAGATGTAACCATAATTTGTCCTTTGCTACGGTAAAAGCTGAAGAAGTATCAGGCTCTCAACCTGCCGAAGTCCACAACTTGGGTATGTAAATGTACTTAAGAACTAGCTGCTGCAAATGGTCATTGATATGCCTAGGAGTAGATGTGATCTACTGTATAGAGAATTTAGAAAGTTCGGATTCTCTTAATCTCCCTGTATACTATTACATGCTAGCAAGTGATGATTGAAGTAATATAAAACTTCTGTACACCCTTTTTTCTGACCAAGTTTGCAGTTAGTTCAGTAGATATACAAATAGCAAGCTCTGGTCATGGTTCTTGTTTACCTGCTACATCTAGTTGATTGGTGGCTTTCATCCATCCAGTGCAGGGCAAATGGACAAAATCTTCTAGTTGGAATACGTTATTGGATCCCTTGAATGGGCAACCATTCATTAAAGTTGCGGAAGTCAATGAATCAGAACTGCAGGTACATGATTTGGATGCATCATAGTTCTTTGCGCTGTATCTTTCCAGATGACTTGTTTCTTTATGGCCAATATTCTAATTTGGTCGCATAAAGACTTTTCCTTTCTAGTGCGAAATCTTTATCATCAA
>DF357599.1:74262-115578 GCA_000787875.1 Solanum virginianum
TCTAGTGCGAAATCTTTATCATCAAAGATCGTCATGGTTCTATAAGTCCTCTTGTTGCCTGTGCAGCCGTTTGTGGAGAGCTTGTCCAAGTGCCCAAAACATGGTCTACACAATCCATTCAAATCACCAGAAAGGTTTGTTTTTAATTTTAGGTCTTTTTCTTTTTTTTTTTTTTTTTTTTTTTTTTTTTTTTTTTTTTTTTTTGGTCAAGTTGTCTAGCTGAACTATGTCTATGACAGGCATTTAATGTCTTATGAAAATGCTGATGTAAGAAAATGTATCGAGTGACGTCATTTTGTTGCAGGTACTTAATGTTAGGAGATGTATCTACAAAAGCAGCTCATGCGCTTGGCTTGCCTGAGGTAATATATATTCAAGCAAGGATGTTGGTGTTCTCTTAGCATTTTGATGAATAGTTTATGATATTCATGATTTATTCTTATACTCTTAATGTTGTGCTATTTTTTTTAATGTCTTACAGGTTTCTGACTTCTTTGCCAAGCTAATACAACGAGTGTCTCCTAAGAGTTACCAACAAGCTCTAGGTGAAGTTTTTGTGACGCAGAAATTTCTGGAAAATTTCTGTGGTGATCAGGTAGATTCTTAAACTCTTGGTACTTCTTGTGTTCTACATTATACAGGGACTATCTAAGAAAAAAGTATCTTAAATCGTGGCGCAACAATTCAGCTGGGTAGCTTTCACATCCATGTGATTTTATTGCTGCTTTATGTTATTTAAACAATTTGTGTCTACTCATTGGTGGTTTCTTTTTATTTTTGCTGTTCTGCTAACTGTTAGTAGCTAGTTAGACACTGAAATATTTGAAAGCTTGATAAAATCCAGGTTCAGGAACAAGACCTATTTCACATGAGAATCATTTCTCCATTTTCTTTAACATAATTGTCCGATCCAATGCTGAACTCTTGAGTTATTTGGCAGGTTCGCTTTCTAGCTAGGTCTTTTGCAGTACCAGGAAATCATCTGGGGCAGCAGAGCCATGGTTTTCGATGGCCTTATGGACCTGTAAGGCACCGTTCTGTCCATTGTTGACTATATTTAATGCAAATTGTTAACTAAAAAGTCTAAAGATGTAATCTTTCACGTTGGAACTGAGATTTGAAGTTGTAGTTTTGTAACTAAAATTACTGAACTTATGGGGAAAAAGATTCTTCAATATTTCAGAATGGTGTAAAGTTGTGTTATGCATTGCTTTTGGCCATAGTTCTCATAGTGTTAACGTTAACAGTACATAAGTAGTTTCTTGCGTTTCCCTGTTGTGACTTTCTTAAGTGATTGAATGATAAGTTGTAATTAATTGTTGAAATTTCTCACATTGCTCAATTTAAACTTTATGTTATAGGTGGCCGTTATTACTCCCTTTAATTTTCCTTTGGAGATTCCACTGCTTCAGCTGATGGGAGCATTGTATATGGGAAATAAGCCAGTACTTAAAGTTGATAGTAAGGTAAAATCCTGCAATTTTTTCTATTACATGCAGATTCACCTGTTAAACAAGGCCTGTGCCCCAGCTAAGAAACAAACTTGAGTCTCATCTAATTGCATTGTTGGTTAGGTATGCATTGTTATGGAACAAATGCTTCGACTACTTCATGATTGTGGGTTACCTGTGGATGATGTGGATTACATAAACTCAGATGGAAAGACAATGAACAAGCTACTCGTGGAGGTTAGTTTTAAATTGGACTTCTCTGGGCCACTTATCTATGAGTATAAGAATTGGCAAATGAGTATTATAGATTTTCGTCCAAATACTTCCCGTCCTATTAAAACTGATTATCATGTTATGCGCAATCAACCTTAATTTCGACCAAGTTAAACTGATTCAGGAATCCCACGAATAATCTATTCTATTTTCTTTGTTGAATTATTGGCATTTCTGCACTAATTATGGAGTAATTAACTTCCTAGAGTCTCTAGTAATGGTAGGACTACGTCTCAAACTACCAAAAATAATATTCCTGACATAGTTCTCTTTTAAATTTGTATTGTTAGGCAAAACCACGCATGACTCTCTTCACAGGTAGCTCAAGAGTGGCAGAGAAGTTAGCTGATGACCTAAGCGGTCGAGTCAAGCTAGAGGATGCTGGATTTGACTGGAAGATCCTTGGGCCTGATGTCAATGAGGTTTATATAATCTGTTATTTACAGGCTTCATAGCGTTTTGGAAAAGCTTCAGTTCAAGATATATTTACCCCCGTTATGATTATTTGCTTTTGACAGGTGGATTACGTTGCATGGGTTTGTGACCAAGATGCATATGCATGTAGTGGTCAGAAGTGTTCGGCTGAATCAATTTTGTTCATGCATGAGGTGTGCTTAGTCCTTCTCTTTTCTTCATGGAAATTAAATGTTTAGATATCAAAATTCTATGAAATATATATAAGCTTTCGTAATATGATTTCATGAAATTTCGTTCAAATAACTCTCTAGCTGTTTTTATTTTGGTGCAGAACTGGGGTAAAAGTTCTCTCATAGACAAAATGACTGAGCTTGCTGCAAGAAGAAAGTTAGATGATTTAACTGTTGGTCCTGTCCTTACGGTAAATACCTAATGCTTTAAGCCTTAATTTGGAGATTTTGTGTCCATCATTTAGTCAAACAAGTTTAGAAGTTCCCTTGGGAGTCCATCTGGACTCTGAATATGTTAAATCTGTGACTCCGAGATACAAACACAAACAGAATATTTATCTTAGTGAATTCCTTCTCACTTTTTGTTAGCGTGATTGCAATATTCACTATACTTGCATTTCATTCTCCTTTATATTTTTTCTCGAGTTAAGCATTCTTAGCAACACGATGTCAATTTCGATAATGTTGTCAGCTTCCTGGACATAATTGTTATGTCTTGCTCCTGCAGGGTACAACTGAAACAATGCTAGAGCACGCAAAGAACAATTTCGATAATGTTGTCAGCTTCCTGGACATAATTGTTATGTCTTGCTCCTGCAGGTTACAACTGAAACAATGCTAGAGCACGCAAAGAAATTACTTCAGATACCTGGATCGAGACTGCTCTTTGGTGGTGAAGCGTTACAAAACCATTCGATCCCTAAAATTTATGGAGCCATTAAACCCACTGCTATATTTATACCACTTGAAGAAATACTCAAAGATGAACATTATCATCTCGTGACCAAAGAGATTTTTGGGCCATTCCAGGTAATTGAATATTCTGAATTGAATGTCAAGTTGGGTGATTTTCTGGCTAATCATCAAATCTTGCTGGTGTTTTTTTATTCCTTCTTAGGTTGTCACGGAGTACAAAGATAATCAGCTTCCACTGGTCCTGACCGCCCTTGAAAAGATGCATGCACATTTAACAGCTGCTGTGGTTTCAAATGACATATTGTTCCTGCAAGTAAGAAAATGTTCTCGTTATTCTTCTTCAGATATGAGAATACCTGAGAGTAACAACATTGATGTTGCTCTATATACGACTTAGAATGTTCACATGCAACTAGCAGAAAATATCTCGAAGACTTTCTCTAGAGAGCATCCAGAATTCCTACATGAACTTAATTTCTATCCCTTGATCAGATGATCTAGAATAGGGAAGGCAATTACAGCACGGAAGATGCCTATTCCAAATCAGTTGTCATTCCCTACCCAAGAAAATTTTAGATTAGAACTGTTGAAGGAGGGATGAAGGGAAGGAAGGTGAGAAGAGAGGCACTGTTAACTTACATGAAGTATTACGCTGTCTGCTGTTTCACTTCACTGTAGAATTAAAGAGCCTTGGAGGAGGGAAAGAGTTGAAATTTATTATTTTGAAATTGAAATTGAAATTGATGATATTTGCTAGTCTCAAATCTATATAGTACCTTAAAGTTTAGGAAGATAAAAAGTTCGGATAGTCCTAAATAGGGTCAAGACATTACTGGAGAAAATCAAACCATATTGCTATACGTTATACCAGTGAGGGGTTCAGGGATGAATGACCTCCATCAATTTTGTCTAATCTGCTACACGTCTAGATTAGTTTCCAAATTTTGAACATTAAGACGCATTGAACAAAAGAAGTTTTGACTTATTGAATTGTTTGCATCATTTTGGCTGGAGTTTTTGTCATGAAAAGGAAAAAGAAACGAGAGAAAATAAAGACCTGAGAGTTAAAACCTTCATTAGCTATACTTTTGTACATGATTATGCAGTTTTTTCAGCAATGTACCTGATATTGGATCACAAATGAGTCATGTAAAATTGTCGATCCCCTTTTCAGAATGTAATTGGAAATTCAGTTAATGGAACCACCTATGCTGGATTGAGAGCAAGAACAACAGGGGCTCCACAGAATCACTGGTCAGCAACATCTTTCATCTTTTATTTGTGATTGTGATACACCTGTTTGGTTGATTAACTCCACTATACACTGCCCCTATTGTAGGTTTGGTCCTGCCGGGGACCCCAGAGGAGCCGGAATTGGTACTCCAGAAGCTATAAAACTTGTATGGTCTTGCCACAGAGAAGTCATCTATGATGTTGGTCCCGTGCCACTAGGATGGAAAGTTCCTGCATCTACTTGAGGAACAACTGCTACTATTCAAAGCACTCGAGGATCGTGTTCAAAGATAGAATCCAGTTGAGGACAACGGAAGAAATGGTTTGGTGTTACATGAAATCAATGGGAATGTTATTTGAGTGCTTATGTTTGTGCAACCATATGAGCGAGCATCTTACATCTAATAAAATAAGCGAGTTATTTTCGCGTTTTGGAGAATCTGCTCCCGCTTGAATCTAGTTGTTCTTCTCTAGTTCCAGTTCGTAATATTCAAAAATGTCTCATGCTCAACATAAAATGATGGCAGTAACTACGTAAAAGGGAAATGGATGGTCTTTTCACTGATTGTAGATGAGCATGATAGTAGTATCCATAAGAATCACTAACACTTGTTTTCACTATTGATACCATAAATGTGCACAAAAGGACCTTCAAGTTAATCACTTAATTATATTATAATGTTTAAGAAGAGCATTTTTTTCATATTTCATCCTTGACCAGAGGTCTCTGGTTCGAGCCTCTGAGTACGGAGTCATCTTTGTTAGGAGAACTTTACCCTAACCGTGGGACTTCTCGGCGTGAATTTGGATTTAGTTGGGTTCCAATGTAGGTATTAGACATGTGAGACTTCTCGGCGTGAATCTCGATTTAGTTGGATTCCAATGTGGGTATCAGACATCGGGTGAAAAAAAGAAGAAGAAGCAATTAAGTTGTTTGTTAAGCTTATTAAACATGATAAACATGAAAGTATGAAGTTAGAGGTATTGCGGATTTAGGTAGAAGGACAGTAGATAGCCGAGTGTTGTCGTGTTTTCATGTGCGGGGCTAGTCCCTTCCACTCATCTTTTTCCTTACTGAGCAGTATCATTTAGTACTTGTGTGTATCATTATTATACTGGTTTGTATATCATTTTTTTGTCGTTATGTTTTTTTAATCATGTTTTGATTACTTCTTTTGAATTGAGGATCTATAAAAAATAACCTCTTAAGTCAAAAGATTGAGATAAATTTTACATATATTCTATCTTTTTCAGACTTCATTTTTGAAATTAGACTAAGCATATTATTGTGCTAGACAATTTACAAGAGGGTGAGAAGAGAGGCACTGTTAACTTACATGAAGTATTACGCTGTCTGCTGTTTCACTTCACTGTAGAATTAAAGAGCCTTGGAGGAGGGAAAGAGTTTAATGAAGATCCGTGCAAAGCTCATCATCTCTTGAGAACTTTAGTTTGTGACAGGATACAGTAATGCAAAAAAAAAAAAATACCTTTAATTGAATTATACATGGAATTACAAAATAATACTCCATGTGCAGATAATTAATACCAATATAAAAATTGGTAATCAAACATTAACTTAGAATGTACTATAAGAAAAAAGTAATAAAAACACTTTTAAACTTGACATGAATTATTAGTTTCGTTATTAAGTTATTGATAGGCTTAAAAATATCCCTTAACTTGGCGAACTAAGCTTAAATATACCCATCACCTTGACAAACTAAGCTAAAATGCACTTTTCCTATTATATATGTATTCCCTCGGTATGATTTTTTTTGTTTTGATAATCAAACGATATAAACTTTGATTAATATTTTAAAATATATTAATATGACAAAAAATTTATAATTTTTTGACATCATTTTTAATATCATTTTTATTTTAATAAATCAAATTAAATAATTTAATTAGCTTAAAACATAAATCAAATTAACGCTAAAAAAATAAAAATAAAATGACAACTAAAAAAACGAATATATATGTTCCTTGTTCCATGAAACAACAGTACTTTTTTTTGTTGTGAAGGGCTTCACCTGCCTTACCCTAGAGCCGCCGCCGGCCGTTGCTTCTCTCCGGCCTACCTGAACAGCCTTCTCTTATCATTTTCTACAATTAAAGCAAGTTTCCGATTTTCTTCAATGTCTTTGCTGGAAGTTATCACAAAAGCTTCGATTGAAAATTCTCCAACTACCTCCGATGGTAATTTCTCTATTGTTCTTAACTCGGAACCAGTTCTGCTTCAACTCAAACCCGACAAGGAGGAGAACGACGACGTTTCGCTACTCAAGCGAGGAACTGGGTGGAAACTTTTATCAACTGATGTTGAAGTAATCGAGTTAGGACAAAATTTCTTCAATAATTTGAAGAAGATGATGAAAAACCCTAACACATTCAATAAAGATAAGTTCTTTGAGGTATTGGTTTCCTATATGACGGGAATCTGGGATATATATGGGGTTTCAGTTCATCCTGAGAGGGTGGATGAGGGTAATATTGTAAAAATGATTGAAAAGCTGGGTACTTTTATGGGTGGAGATGTCAAGGGTTTGATTTTGGAGGCTTGTGTTGTTTTAGAGACTTGGGAGATCTTGGAGGGTTTGATTGTTAGTGGGCTTGTTGAACATTCAGGTTTATCAAGTTTGATAAATAACCTAATTGAAAAGAAGCAATCTTGGTTGGTTGTTTTGTGTGTAAAACATGTATTAGATATTCAAACTTATGATATGATGTGTGTGTTGAAGTTTTTTCTTTCCCTTTCGAAAAATGGGGATAGTAGTTTGGTTAATGTGAGGAGGGAATGGGAGAGTCAAGCAATGTCTGCAATTGAGAAGGCTATGGATATAAGCCTCGGTCCGGTTAGGATGGAAATAGCGAGGGATGCTTCATTATTGCTTATGCTAGCACATGATGGATTCTCAGTTTCAGAAATGTGTTTGCATTATTTGCTTGCGTCGAGGAACGTTGATGAAGTTATTTTGGGTGCTTGCATTAGTAAATTAAATGGTTCAGAGATAATGGTTTTGATTCGGTACTTGCAAAAGTGGTTGAATAAATATGAGAGGTTTCCTCAAGTGTGTCCTTGTCCTAAGGCTCCATTTGAATTGGGGTTGAAGGCTTGTGAATGGGTTCCTTCACTTGAAGACATAGTGAAGTGTCTTGGTTTGGTTGTAGATGAGCATTTCTCTTCTTTGGTTTTACATCAAGAGTTTCATGAGGAATTGAAATCTTTAGATGAAGTTGTCAATTCTTTAACTGCAGAAGCAAAAATATGTGGCATCTTGTCAAATTTGACCGAGGTGTTGAAAAACAAACACAAAGGTTTGTGATTTAACTTGAAACTTCTTGTATTATTACTAGTTTTTCTTGTTCTCAGTTCTTTGTGGAATTAAATCTTAAATTTGATCAGTGTTATCCCCAAGTTCATTTTCAGGAATGCCCTAAGGTAGGTTCTAGTATAAAACATATCCCTAAGTTCATCTTCATCTTAAGGAGGATGTCCAATGGTCTGCATACATGTTTTTGAGTTCTTAAATTTGTGTTGTAGAACTCGCATCATGTAGTGTTATGTTGAAGATGGTAACACATTTATAGTTGTTGCTGCCGGTATCCCTGTAAGCATTTGTTCAACTTTATTAATTGGAAAAGATATCATGGTAAATATTGGATGTGGATTGTGGTCATTCATAGATATTGAATAGCTTGGAAAGGTGGGAAATTGCTCTCTTTGGATGATGTGAACATGACCATTCATAGATATTGGATAGCTAAAATTGCTAATCTTTTGATGATGAGAAGTTGACCATTCATAGATATGGAATAGCTTAGAACAGTGTTAAAGTTGCTAACCCTTGGATGATGTGAACTTGAATCTGGAACCTTTGGTAGCCATGTTGAATCACAGATTAGGAGTATGATCTAGATAGAGCATGTATGCAATTCAATGGTATGTAATCTACTTGCGCATCAGGATTTCATGACGCCCCGTGGCTTTTGTCTAGTACAAACAACAACATACTCAGTGAAATCCCACAAGTGGAGTCTGGGGAGGATAGAATGTACGCATACCTTACCACTACCTAAGTAGAGAGGTTGTTTCCTCGGAACCCTCATCACAAAACCCATTTGCAGAAAGGACTAAATATGACCAAAAGTAAAAGAAAGCACATGACAATACGAGCGCAATAAGTTGGGTGGCTTAGGTGCATGTCACGCGTGTGAACCCTGTTACTGGCAAAAAGTATTGTATTTAAGTGTAAAAAGGTAGAGAGGTGAGTGCTGTCAGCTGATTTTGGATCTGTGTTCCACTAGTGTTCGTTGATTTCTCAGTTGCAAAAAATAACATACAGAGTATCTTGAAATTTGAATTTTCTTCCTTTTCAATTAATGGAGGGGACTTGCATTTGCCAGAGAGCCCCATTAAGCAATGTTTGACTGCAATAAATCACTTTATGTAATCATGCTTTCAAGGCAACCAAGAGTGAGATAGAATTGTCAAATATAATCTGGAACCGTTATTGCTGGCAACTTAGATATGCCTTCTTACTGCTTGTATTACAACCATCTCCTCTTCCTCCCTTCATGCCAACTCCTTTTTGACACAAGGTGATTTTTCCACCTATTATCAGCTAAATCATTTACCAGTTTTTGTTCATGTGCGTCTCCATCTTTATTTGTATACCTCTTTTAGTTTAAACAAGTAATATTGATGTATGGTTGTCAAATGGAGGATGAAACGGGAATTGTGGTCAAATCTCCATCTTTGGTGATTTGGCTACTGTTGGTTTAGTCGCTTTCTACCTCTGTGGGAATGAAAGCTGTGACTATTTGCATCATTATTATGTAGCAAGTTTATAGGTAATGGGAAATTGGCTGTTTATTGTTTTCATGGCTATTTGTAGGTCATGTGCTTTGGTGGGTTTCCTTTCTCTTTCCTCGTGATAAGTTTATTCATTATTTCAAAATTCAGTTTGAAGCTCTTGTATGCACTGAAGCTGAACTCTTGACAATTCTATTGACTAGTTGTATAAGTAATGTTTTGACATCATCAGTGGATAGAAGCATAACTCTGTTGCTCAATTCTTTTGGTTTACAAGCTCTTGGGAGTTTCAATAGATAGAATGCAGTTCTTTGATCCTCTAAGTATGTTGCAGGATAGTTGGCCATGCAGCATGAGGTTGATATCTCCTGGTTCTCTGCTAATGCTGAATATGCAGTTGGAGAGTCTGGCAAGATCAATGGCGACACATTCTACTGGACTACTGGGTGAATGAGAACTATGGTTTTGATTGCATTTGAAAGAGTCAACTGATTAAGAGCTTCCGCTCTCTTGGCTTTATAACATGAGACTCGGAGAAAGAACGCAGACTTATGTTTTCATTTATTTAAGGTATACGTGAGAATATATTTGTAAGGCAAGTGTCCAAGTCCATGTTTTTTGTACTAAGCTAGTTAGACCTCTCTATTAGATTATGACTCTTTGGATAAGGTTTTATTAGTTTAAAAATAGCATTGAAAAAAAAAACTCAAGAGAACAGAGTAAACAGACGTGTACTTCCGTTTTGTCATTTGGGAATGCATGCCTCGCAGTTGACAATTAACATTGGAAGGATTATTGGTGATAATTTGTTCTCTTTTACGTTCTCTATTTACCTAAATTTTTGTTGTTAATTCTTTTTGCATAATCGTGCAGTAATAATGGCTCCTCTAAATAATATAATTTTTGTTTAGTGGATAATCTCGCAATAATAATGGCTCCCCTAAATATTATCTTCGGAATATTTGGATATGATAACGTAGATTCCGGTGTAAAAGATGCGCTAAAACAAGAAAAAAAAAAAGACTATGAAAGTAGTTTACATTGTATATTTTGTGTCCTCCACTTGTTCATACTATCCATATAAAATAAACATGAAATTAGTTAACACCAGCCAAATATCTCTGGATAAATTTATCCAGAGAAACTAAAGTAGACCAACAGTTGACCGTTCAAGAGGGAAAACGGTTCCCCACTTTTCCCTCTTTGTTTCTAATTCTCCCTTCTAATATTTAAACAAACTCTTTAACATATTTCTAATATATAAAGAGAGAAAATAAGTTCATAAATATAGTTATAACTGAAAAATGGAAACTCTCAAAAATAGATTTTTAAGTTTCTTTGTAATTTTGGGCACTCTAGTTTTTAGCATTGAGGCAAATATTGGAGAATTTGATGAGGTGTGGAAGGCTCGAGCCGCCCAAGCAGAGAAAATTGCTGAAGAATGCTATAATCCTGATCCTCATAAAGTTGCAAATAATCTCAACAAACAGGTTCATAGGTATTTCTCACATTTTTTGAACCCTTTTGCCACTAGTTACACTAGAAGCTTTCATTACGTTGACAAGATTCAATAATCAATATGTACACATAAAAGGATTCACCTAAGCACCAGTGTAAATTTTTGATGAAGGGGAACTCATTTGACCACACATGGATAAATGTAGCTTACCACTAGCAATGGTATCGATGATTTCATCTTTTTTTTTTTTTGAAGCTCGGAAGAAGGTAGCAATAGCACAAGAAGGGACTTACACAAGTACAATGGTCCATGCATGGCTACTAACCCTATCGACCGTTGCTGGAGATGTGACCCACATTGGGCTGAAAATCGCCAGAAGCTAGCGGATTGTGTTCTTGGATTTGGCCACCATACGACTGGTGGCAAAGGTGGCAAAATCTACGTAGTAACTGACCCTGGAGACGACGATATGGTGAATCCTAAGCCAGGGACACTGCGTCATGCAGTCCTTCAGCCAGAGCCACTATGGATCATATTTGGACATCACATGGTCATTAGGCTTAACCAGGAACTTATCATGACAAGCAACAAGACAATTGATGCCAGAGGGCACCAAGTGCATATTAGCGATGGTGCTAGTTTGATGTTACAGTTCATACACAATGTGATTATTCATGGTCTTCATATCCATGATATAAAGGCTGGTAGTGGTGGCCTAATTAGAGACTCGATCAATCATTATGGTTATCGATCAAAAAGTGATGGTGATGGTATTTCAATATTTGGATCAACAAATATTTGGATTGATCATGTTTCTATGTCTAATTGTGATGATGGACTCATTGATGCTGTGCAGGCTTCAACTGCTATTACCATTTCCAACAGCCATTTCACCCACCATAATGATGTAATAAACGGGATTAATGCTTAAATTCGATATACTGATAACATTTTCTACCGGAGAATGCAAACAACCAGAATGTTTTAATATCTGCAACATGTTTTTGTTTAGGTTATGTTGTTTGGAGCAAGTGACAGCTTTTCAAAGGACTCAGTTCTACAAATAACACTTGCTTTTAATCACTTTGGACAAGGGCTGATCCAGAGGATGCCAAGAGCTAGATGGGGATTTGTTCACGCTGTCAACAATGACTATACTCACTGGCTAATGTATGCCATTGGTGGAAGTCAACGCCCTACCATCCTCAGCCAGGGCAATCGTTTCATCGCCCCGCCTGACCGTAATGCCAAAGAGGTAAACAAGATCAATAATATCTATAACCAACAAGGTTGCATTACTATCTTGTGTATGAAAAGAATGAAAAAATCAAGAATACTACATGGTGACTAACTCTTGTTGAAGCTACGTGCTCATTCTATTTACCTTTTCTTGTAGGTGACCAAAAGAGATTATGCACCTGAGAGCGTGTGGAAGAATTGGGTGTGGAGATCACAGGGAGATCTGATGATGAATGGAGCCTTCTTTGTGGAATCTGGAAACCCCGAATATGAATTCATAAAGGGTCCTGATATGATCCACCCCAGGCCAGGATCAGACGTGAGCAGGCTAACAAGATTTTCAGGCTCTTTGAACTGCATTAAAGGGAAGCCTTGTTAGAGCTTGTCTGCATCAAGTTACAAATAGAAATAGGACTCGAAACTATTAAAAATTAGTTTGCTCCCATTCTCCTCAAACATGCAAAGCTGGTAGGTAGAAGGGGAGAATTGAGTGTGAGCTAAGTTTGGAAAAACTTTCAGGTTTTTGATGCTCTGTGCCTCTGTAAATTCTTGGCACAATGTCCTTTTTCCTAGTATCAATAGAAGTGACAAATCAAATAAATCCGCAATTTGAATTGATATAGCTATTTTTTCATGATGACATTCACACATTAGAATGCTGTTGATACTGAAACAACGTGTTCTTGTAAAAGATAGAAATTGCTCATTTCTGCAACACAAACATGAAGGTTTTCCGTATGCAGTCACCAATATCCCTAGTTTTGGAATCAGATGGAGCACATACCAAAAAAGTATATACATCTGTCCAAGCTTATCATTTATACAAATTTTCTACTTCTTGTATTAAGTCAATGGAAGGGCATAATTGCTTGCTAAGGCAACAACTAATTACATATATATAAATGAGGGTCTTTCAGAAACCTCTCTACCTTCACAAGGTATTGGTGAGGTTTGCGTACATTCTATCTCCCCAAACCTCACTCGTGGGATTTCATTGGGCGTGTTGTTGTATATAAGAATGAAAAATTTGGGTGTTGATTTCTCTTTTATTTTGGGTAACTAAAGCTGGAAGCTAAATTGCATATCTGATTTGCTATCAAAAGCTGAAGATAATGGTGTTATATCATATGATTGACGCATGCCATCTCTCCAAGAAAATGTCATCTCACTAAATTGCTGAAAATGTTAATCAATCAGTGTAAGATCTGTAAAGAGTTGCCGCCACAAAGCAAAATAGTAGCCTGTAAGTTGCAAAATCAAAAGCGATCCAACAAATCAATTATCCAAAGAATTAGTAAAATCATAAACATTTGGATTATTTATGCATCCCGAAAGCTACATCCAAATAGCTAGCACATAGTGTCACAGTATGCATTTCATAACATCAACATTAGATTTCTTAATATAAATAGTCACATTCTGCTTTTATTGAAAGGTATAGATGATGGCAAGAACATTTGTTGAAATTGAGAAAGCAACAGCCAGATTCTATTTTGATCATAAATATCAGCTTTATTGATCAAAAGTTAGTTGTCTGTCGAGTACTTAGATATTAACTCATATTCCATCTGCTCCCTCTGTTCCATTTTAAGTTGCACCCTTTCCTTTTTTAGTCTCTTCCAAACAGATTGCAGCTTTTCATATTACGAAAATGTTTAATTTTTGACATTCCCATATTGCTTTAGTGACACGCTCTTTTAGGAATTGACAGTGGATACTGAAGACCACTAGATACCAGACTTATTTTGTTTGCACTTCATGGGGGTCTGAATTTGAATGTTGAAAGAGCTTATTAAGTGCATTTGTTATTCAGTCACTTAATAGACCTGAAAAGATCTGAATCCATTCAGATATGATACAAAGTCTGAAAATCCTTCTGACCCCTTTCTTGCTCTCACTTTTTAAATGTTATATTTCTAATTATTATGGTAGAAACTTCCTGTTCTGCTCCTATTGTATATCCCTGTAGAATCTTATCATCAATGGCGAAAGATTTCTATCTTCATCTCACCTCTCCCTACTATTGTCAAATCAATCATCTAAAACAAAGGAAGCAAGAAACTGTTTATATATCTGACAGAAAATGGCCACAACCAAGATAGATTGTTAACAAAAGAGAGAATGGGGAAAATGCACATCCCAGTGGATGACAAAACATGCTGGCTATGCGATGACAACAAAGAGGAATCCCAATTACACCTATTCTTTGAATGTAAGTGGACAACGAAGGTACAAGAAGAGCTGGAAAGATGGTCAGGATGCAGAGTTCCAGGAAATCAAGTGCTATCATGTTTAAAATGGATAAGGGAGACATTGGAGACGCTTCAGAAAAGAATTGACAGCAACAATAATGGGGGCAAGGATCTACCACACTTGGAAGGCAAGAAACTGTAAAAAATTCAGACGAAAACTCGTAAACATAGAGTATGTCATTACACAGATCAAGAAGGAAATTATAGAGAGGATTCAACTCGTCAAAAGCTCTAGGAAAGCAAGGAAATGTAGTAGTTTAATTCAGAAAATTTGTAACTAGTTGCTGTTCTTGGAGACTCAGGGATGACTAACACTTTGGTTAGGAGTACTAGAGTGCTCAAAATTTGTAATTAGTTTGCTGTTCTTGGAGGCTCAGGGATAACTAACACTTTGGTTAGGAGTCCTAAGAGTGCTCCTTCTGTGTAAATATTATTTGTCTATGGTAATCGTTTACAGTTTACCCCAAAAAAAAATGGCCAGAACCAGCTGCTTACAATTTCTAATATTATCTCATCTCTATTCTGAAGAACTCGATTTCAAATCTTTTTTGGCAGCAAACATATGCCGCAGAAGCAGAGTCAGCATGATTGAAACTTATTCACTTTATGAACCCTAACCAGAAGAACAAACAAAGAGAAAAAAATCACAAACCCTAATCACTAAAGGCATTCTGCAGCAGAATCCTAAAGAATCAATTTCTTATTTTTCTTCTTCAAAATTTGAATTTTGGGGTGAGTAGAAGGATTTCAATGGAGATTTGGAAGTTCAAATTTGCTGGTGGATATACAAGGGTTACGACAGCGGGGAGCCATCTTGGAGCCTATGGCTCAAAGTTAAAATTCTATTTCTTTCCTATCATGATTATTAATTATTTCGGAAGTAAAATAAAATTATGCTCATTTAGATGTTAAAAGAAATGGTCTTAATTATTTAATGTTTAGACATCAAGACAATATCTTAATCATCATTTGTATATTTAGATTCAGAAGTCTTAATCTTGATAAAACAATTAACCCAAAGGTACTTTTGGCAAGCTAGAAGTACTAAAAACTGTCTCTGATTTAACATCATATGACATGACTAGAGGGAGGTAAGCTACCAATATATACTAATCTCCTTTTCAAAATACCTCAGATATAGAGATTCTGTTGTATTAGTCAACTTACACAATAATTATTCAGGAAAATACAGCACAAACAGAAGATAATTACCACCCTACATAATAAGAATTGGTCTGCATAACATTATCTAACTCTAGAATTGCTCTACTGGCCAAAAGCCTAATAATTTAGAAGCGTTTACAGAAATATGTTAAAAGACAAAAATCCTGCCTATGACAGGCTGATGATATTTGGAGTCCGGAGCCAAAAAAGTCACTTTTTCCCACCAAAATGCATAAAGGGCCAGTCAATTTTGGATTTAATTAAAAAGGGACATTTCACTCGGCACTGAGCCAAATTATTGTCAAACCTTCCATCTACCAAACGAACATATTGAGATGGAAGAAAATGAAAAAACAATAATTTTGATGAATTAGCAACTTCATGCCAAAAAAGGATACCTCTCACAGTGGAGCGAGAAGTAGAATTAAAAAAAAAGGGGGGGAATGCTTGCAGCAAGAAGGGAACTTTTAATTTATTTTTTTTTTTTAAAAAAGAGCAAATCGCTGATCGTGCAGTGAGAAACATTTAAAGAAAAAATAAAACTAAAATCGCTCAGTAATGAGCGAGATGTAAAAGAAAGACACCGTGAACAAGCAGTCAAATCACAAATATCTCGCTTAGTGCTGAGCGAGATGACCCTTTTGGTTAAGTCCAAAATTGAGTGCTCCTTTATGCATTTTGGAGGAAAAAAGTGGCCTTTTTGCTCCGTACTCATGATATTTGCACAAAGAATGTGAAAAGATGCCAATTAAATTTTCTCAACCATAACTGCTTTTAGAAAGAGAGGTACAGGCAAACTAAATATGATGCAGCATGCACGACAAACCTTTCTGATTCTGATTGATAGTCCTACTAGGTCCTCCAGTCAAAAGAGGTGCCTCAAGTTTCATCAATTTGGTGAACTGCAAGAGATGATAGAAAGATGCAGCAGAAAAAAAGATTATGTTGTCATTGCTGTCTGAGGGTAGAGGACCTCTTCACACTCTAGATAATAAAAGACATGTCTAATGGCATAGGAAAGAATTACTAAGGATACCTGTGAAGTCTTCAGCTCTAGCTCTTCCCATTCTAGAGATGAATCACTTCCTTCCACTATCCCAGTTCCCGCATAAATTAATGCACCACGACCCTAGTTATTACATTTTATCAGTGTGCCATATATAAAATGTGTCACAAGAAAGCCATTTGCAGAAAGAAAACAAAATGATGCATTTTGTGCCAATATCCAATCTTTATCTGTTGTAAGTGCTAAAGTCAAGTAAACCTGGATTCCCAAAAGGAATTCTAAAAATGAAGTCAGAAGCATGTAAGATTGATACCATAAATGATTTTGAAAAATTGCAACAGTATTGATAGAAGTCGTAAAATTCTAGAATGTAACAGAAATATAACGATGTTAAGATAATGAGACTACATACTAGTAACTGCGTATAGACGAAATTAATGGGGACGAGATAATATACATATATAAAGCAACCCCACAACCTAAATGCAAAAACAAACTTCAAGGCAAGTTGCTTACATAAAATCTAGTGACTTGAAGTTATACATGCATTACAGTGGCATTTAAAGGTAAGAACTTGATTTTGGGGTAACCAAGAGATACTAAATTTTGATTGTTAGATCCATTAAATACTAACATTTCACATTAATCAATAAGTAAAAGAACATATGCAATAAGTAATAGATCTTAGAAGCTTGTCAAAGAACACAAAATACATTCTAGCTGGCACCAAATCAAACGACACAAAGATATAATGAACACCTAAATCCTAATCAGTTTGCTTTTAGACTTAATTTACAAGCTATAGAATAAGTAAAGTTGTTATTCAACGCACCAAATATAAAGAACATCATACATAAAAAACGTCAATTGTAAAAGTTGAACTTTAAATTACATTGTTAAGTGAAAAGCAACAAAACAAAGACCATAATTCATCATACAAACTAATCCCAGACCAACCCAAAGAAAATTTTCATATATTTTAAAGCATGTATATATCTGCAGCATGCTAGTGTATACATTTTTTAAAAAAAAAAAATAATTATGCTCTATTTTTCCATTAGATTACACAAAGAAAATTGATCAAAACCTCTATATTTTTCTCAGATTGAATAAAATAAACGCCCTTTCAGGGGTTGTTTGCTTTGAACTATGTTTACTAAATGATGATTATTTGATAATTAATTGGAAATAAAAGTATCTTCGATTATTGATTAAATTATAAACTAGTTTAACCAAAATCAACTAAAATTAATGCTATGAAGGATTAACCTCACCTTTTCAACCAGAGCTGACCTTATTCCAACAGCAAATTCACTCTCTTCCCCTCCAAACCAACCAACAGGACCAGCATACATTCCTCGGTCAAACATTTCTGGGAAACATCAGCTGATTAGAATTCATATACCAGAAAAGCAAGGTTTAAGAAGGCATTGAGTTTATTCTCAAAGAATTGTTAAATTCTTTGAACGAAAAAAGGTGATAGAATTGCTAAATTCCTCTGTATTAAGACATTGCATAAAATACTCTCACAGTTACACATTAATTAAAGGCTTATTGTAAGCACTAGATCCAGGCCTCATATGGAAGCCTAAGGTTGATAGATAAGCGTTTTTCAGCAAAAGGAATCTGGCTTTCCATAAGTGGACAATGCGATCCTTTAACTAAACCCTACAATTTTCCATTCTGTTATCTTTCTATTCTCTCAGCCAAGATAAATAGCTGTCTATCATTTTGGGGTGCAAAAAAAGCTAGTGCAAGAAAAGAATCATCAAACATGCAAAGGTATACCAATTAGCACATACCAGTTTCTGAAATAAAAGCCCGTGCATCTTCTGTAGGATACCCACAAACTGCTGGAGTAGGGTGCACGGACGACAAAATCTTAAACTGGAAAACTTTAGATGCTTAGTGTGGTGCTTTAAGAAAGGAATAGAGGAAGCAATAAATTGATCTATACATATCATTACCACATTGTTATGGATTATAGAAATTCAAAATTATAAGCTTTGCCAACTAGAGGGAGTAATTATGAACTAATTCAGGAGGAATATTTGATGAAATACCAATAGATGCTTCATTCAGTTTTAGTTCTCACAAAACACACCATCCACCTCAAGAACAATGAAAACCCACTCCACCTGTCCCAATCAGGGGGATACCAAAAGTTTGAAGAAACCAGAAACAACGCTTTCATGCAAACTTGCCTGTATACACTAAAGAGTCTCATAAGGCGATGCATCAACCACAACTCGGTACGTAATGGATGGATAGAAGACCTTAAGACTTACCTCATCATCTTCAGCCTGGAGTCTCCCCCTCAATCGAGCATAAAGATGCTGAACTCTTGGAAATTTTCTTATTGCTTTCTTTGGTTCAATTAAAATGCTTGAACACACAGCCTATGAAATGAAATAATGTTAAGAGAGACTCCAGTTAGTTTTATACAACATAAAGGGTGCCTGAGATGTCCTAAAAGTGATTGGGAACTATAGAAGTTCCAATGCCAGAATAGTTCAAGTTTGACATACAAAATTCAAAAACGTCCAATTAAATGTACATGTCACAGAACTAAAATGAACCAGTGCAATGCCCTAATTAAAAAACTCAAAAGTTCTTTTTCCCATATGAAATGTTATTAAGCTTCTGTCAGAAACCATTTAACCAAGCTTACCTCCAATCCTCTTCTTATGCACTCCCGTACTATAGCAAACTCATTATGGTCCTTAACACTGTGGAAGAATATAAGAATATATTCATTAATACACCAATGAAAAAAAATTAAGTATGATCGTGAAATAGGGTTTTTTGTTTGTAGAACACAAAGCAGAAAGATGAACCTGGATAGTAAATCCTGTTCTATCTTAAGATCCAAAAGCTCTGATCCACCCCTAGCCCGTGTTCCAGCTAAAGCCTCACTACAAATGCTGAGGCGGTCCCGATGAAATAGCTGCTCGGGCTACACAAAAGAGCATAGGTAATAAATAGAACTATTCTATCTCCTCACAGTTTATAGCAACAACAACATGCCCAGTAGAATCCCACAAGTGGACTCTGGGGAGGTAAAATGTACTCAAACTTTTCCACTACCTCACAGAGATAGAGACGTTGTTTTCAGAAGACCCTCTTCTCAAAAATATCAAGCCCCAAAAGTAGAAGATACAAGATATGAAAAAAGAAAGCCAACTAAAGTGGAAAGCCAATGATAATATATAAATACAATAGAAGTAACAAATATAAGCCGGACAATAACAACACATGATATAAAGACACGACTAATTCTACTAACCTACTATATCACAATTATGTCTAATCATCTTCCCCCAATACTTTTTCGGTCTACCTCTATCCCTCCGCGTAACCCCTAAATCCAACCTTTCGCACGTCCTAACAGGAGCATCGATACTTCTTCTCTTCACAAGCCCAAACCATCGCAGTCTCGCTTTACTTATCTTGTCTGCCACATTATCACCTCTGGTATGTCCACACATCCATCTCAACATCATCATTCCGCAACCTGCACCTTCTGGATAAGCGAGTTTTCGACTGGCCAACACTCCACCCCATATAGCAACAACGGTCTAATCATGATTCTGTAAAACTTACCTTTAAGTTTAGATGGTATCTTCTTATCACACAATACTCAAGAGGCAAGCCTCTACTTCATCCATGCTGCCCCAATACGATGTGTGACATCATCATCGATATCAATTCTATCCTGGATGATGGACCCAAGATATTTAAAGCTTTCTCTCTTGGGAATAGGTTGAGTGGAAAGCCTCACTTCAATGTCTGCCTCATCCCTCGCAACACTGAATTTACAGTCTAAGTATTGTATTTCGTCATGCTCAATTTGAACCCTTTGGATTCCAAAGTATGTCTCTAAACCTCCAACCTATCATTAACTTTATTCCTAGTCTCATCAATCAGTACTATGTCATCCGCAAATAGCATACACCATGGAAATTGAGTATTTACCAATATCATAGTGAACGAATATATTAGAAAACTCAGTTGTCAGAACTTTAATAAGGTTCTGTTCTGAAATTCTTGAGCACGTTAAGAATGGTTGTGGCCAGTGGCCACTGGTCAGGAAATTTAGCTTCATATCCTTTCAACATTGAAGGAGATGCCTTCCGAATTTCCTACCAGAAAATTTTAAAAATTTAATCCTAATTGAAAATATTTCTTTTTTGACTTTACCAGATACACCATCACACAAATTAATAGCAAAAACTTTTTTATTAGATGATATAACAAAAGCTGCAACATAGAAAAATTCAGAAGTATCTTTCTTTCATGTGAAAATAATGTCATTTCACCTGATAGATGCACCATAATCTATAGTAGCAACAACTTTGATAGGATGCACACCAAAGAATTGATATGTTTTATCAATTGAAGAACATTAAACTGATACACAGAATTCCACCTTCTGCGTTGCTTCAGGACACCATTTCGTTATTGAGAAAGAGTTCTGACTTACAGTGTTTCCAATGAATGCCGGCGAATGGGGAGGTTGCAAACAGAACTGATATGCATTTTCTCCTTCAACCTGCAAGCCCTCTATATTTTAGCTAAGTAAGAGATAATATGCAAGTGAACTATTCAAAAAAAAATAAAAAAATAAGGTGGCTAATGAACACCTTTAAGCAAGCTAGCCATGTTAGCGGATCAATATCGGCAGCTGTCACAACTCTGGTGCTACGAGCAAGTACCACCTGTTCCAAGAAAAAGTATGCACTTCAAAACCACCTAGACTTACTTATTATGAACTATATATTAATGTGTGCATCAGATTATCTCATTTTTGTTTTGCTCCTTTTATAGTCCTCCATAATAAATAGGAGTACTTTATTTTAGAGTAAAACAACAACATTTTAGTAGAATATAAGGTCAAAGATGGAGATCATAAGTGATTAGAACACACAAGTGATTGACAACCTTGATCAGTGCGGAGTCATTTCTGCTTATCATTTGCAAAGCACGCTTAACAGCATGGTCCCAAGATGCTTTACCCGGTACATGAGTATTGGCAAGTAAATGCGAATGAGGAATTTTTTTATGCACTGTCATAAGAACGGAAGAAAGCTGCATTCAAAAACGTAGAGTTAAAAACAAAAGTTAATGAGGAAAGGAGAAAAATTAGAATAAAAATTATGTCCATGAGAAGGGAAGCCCTGCCATATTGTGTCCCGAAGTGCATCTATTGCCCTACGGTATGTCCATGAGGCAGCATTATCCCATGCAATAGTTGCAGCAATAACTGAACTTCCTTCAAGCTCATCAAACTCAACCTGTCATTTAGCATCTAGCAATGGATGGATTATATTCAAGAGGCAACATGTCCAACACAAAAGACCCTAAGCAATGAAGAGATGAAAGTCAATTCATTTACCTGAGGAACCATGAAATAAAATGAGCCAAAAGCACTCCATTCAGAAGCTATATTGACTGTTGCATCAAATCGTATTGCCCCATAAGCACGAATAAGCGGACATTTCTTGGAGAGAAACCTTTGGCAGAGATAAAACATTCTATTGTTCAGAACATAAACAATGAGTGTCTTCTGCTAAAAATAGATCCAGATGATCGATCCAATTCTTCCTAGCTGAAAAATCCTTAAGTATTCTTGGTGCTCCTTTTGTTCTGAAGTTTAGCTCCAACAAACTGATTATCATACTACATTTCAAGTCCAGTTTATAATTATTCGTGAAGTTAGGAAGCTCCAGATTTTCATTTGTAACCAGTAAAACTAACATTACATGAAACATCATCAACATGCCCATTAACGCATATAAAAGTAAAACAAATTAAGCATATATAAACCTAACCCTAGCGAAATTATCAACTCAAATCAAATGGCAATACATTACAATGATACATGGAGTAGAAACTTGAGTCTAACTCAACGCTAAAAGCTAGACAGGAGGCTCAAGTGAACAAAAAATTACCTTCTTATAGCACGCCAATGGTCAAATGAGAAGGGACGTAAATGAGTAAAGAAGACAGCAGAACCGACACCAGCTACACTAAGCAATTTAGAATGAGAAGAAGTTCCATTGACGCACGCAACTCTTCGACCGGAGAAGAAGCAGCGAGGGAGGAGGAGATGGTTCTGCGCATGAAGCCATTCAAGTGCTTCAATCTGCTCATCAATTGGCACCTTCCATACAATTTTCACAAATTTAAGAGTGTGTCAATATAATGCCTATCACATTGAAATAAATTTAAAAAATCAACTTCTAAATGGGCTATTTCTTTCTTTCTTTCTTTCTTTTTTTGGGTAGTAAATGGGCTATTTCTCATTCTCAAACAACGATTTTTTTGTTCCAAATTTGCATTTCTTCTTCTGTTTTCTTTTTCTTTTTTATTATTTATACAATGACTATTTATTTTAATTTTTATCTAGTTTGGGTTAAATCTGTAAAATAAGGTATTTCAATTGTGTATTTTTGGGCCAGTGTTTTTTCAAAAAAAAAAAAAAGAATAGGCTGAAAATGGCCAATATAAGGAAATAGGCAAAACAATGGAGTTCCATTGTGTGTGTTTTAATTTTTTGGATGCAATAATTATTTGGCGCGCAATACATAAATTGACCCCTTAATTTGGAGCGAAATTTTAAGTAGAAATTTTAATTTTCAAAGTGCACAAACAAACACTCCAACTTGCTCATTTTTTATCAAGTAGGCACAGTTAGCAACCCATATGCGTAAGATACACTCTCTATGACATAGATTTTATATCCAATCTCATTATGTCACGTCATAAACTTATTCTACCTATTAATATTTTTTTTTAATATCACATCATCTAACACTATTTCACTTATTTATAGTTTAAAAAAAAAGGCACAATACATAAATTGAACCCTTAACTTGGAACGAAATTTTTAGTTGGAACTCAAACTTTCAAAGTGCACAAATAGACACTCCAACTTGCCCATTTTTTATCAAGTAAACACAATGTGCTGATATAGCAAATCATGTGTGTACACGTAAAAGAGGGCGCGTGAATGCTATTTTTCTGAAAATTTCAAAGGTGAAAAAGGCTTGAATTGTCATTTTTACCCCTATTACATCCCTATATATATATAAACCATTATTTTTCAAATTAAAATACAATTTTTTTCTTTTTTCTAGTACTAATCTTCAAGAATTTTTTTTTTTAGTTTTTGACATTTAAAAAATATTTCATAATTTCAAATATTTTTAAATTCTTTTTTGGGAGGTGGGAGGGTAAAGGTATGGAGTTAGGGGAGGGATGGATAAGACTCACGGTGGAATAAAAAATTAAAAAGTTTAATATTTGAATTTTTTGTAAATATATATTTTTATTTTGTATGGGGTTGTGGGGGTGGGCAGGGGCTGGGGTTGGGGGCTATGGCGTGGGATTGGGTAGGGAGATGGGGGGCCTAAGGTGGAGTAAAAAATTAAAATTTACAAAATTTGAATTTTTCGTAAAATAAATTGTTATTTTTTTGTATGGGGGTGTGGCATGGGGGCCAAAATAAATTTATTTTACGAAAAATTTAACTTTTTAAATTTAAATTTTTACTCCACCCCGGACCCTCATCACCCAGCCTCCCCCCACCCCCACTCCTAGCCCCATAAAAAATTAAAAAATTATTTTACAAATCAATATTTCAAATTATGAAATATTTTTTTTGATGTCAAAAACTAGAAAAAAAGAATCTTGAAGATTAGTACTAGAAGGAAAAAAAATTGTATTTTAATTTGAAAAATAATAATTTATATATAAAGGGATGTAGTAGGGGTAAAAATGACAATTCAACCCTTTTTTACTGTTGAAATCTTCAAAAAAAAAATAGGGTTCACTCGCCCCTTTTTGCATGTAACACACATGTTTTGCCATGTCAGCGCCTTGTGTTTACATGATAAAAAACGGGCAAATTGGAGTGCCTATTTGTGCACTTTGAAAGTTTGAGTTCCAACTTAAAATTTCGCTCAAGTTAAGGGTTCAATTTATGTATTGTGCCTAATTATTTTATCCAACAATGTAATTCTTTTATTTTTTGGAAGGGGGGGGGGTTATATTTTTAAAAATTGGTTGGAACCCACTATTTTTCTAAAATGATAATTTATTTTTATTCTTCTTTATGTTAATGGTTAATTATTCCAATTGTGTATTTTATTTTATTTTATTTTTGAATTCCAAAACCTCACTTTGCATTATGATTTTTTTTTATTAGAGCTACTTGAGAAAAGAATTTTACATTTTATGTCAATTTCATATTCCATTTCTTGTTATAATTATATCTGAAATATGTCATTAATAGTTACTGCAGAGAGTAAAATAAATAAAAATATAAAAAGCAATGTTAAATGTCAAAATATTTTACAAGTGATAAACATAATTTGTAAAATATTCAAAAATTCTGAAATTTAAGAAGTTGAGTAAAATTTACTCTATTAAATAAAAGAGGCATTTAAAATGAGGTAAATTCTGTTTGAGTTGACAAATTTTATAATCAATTCACAAGTTGCAAGCATGAGAGCTAATTTTCCAACCCTACAACTCGTTATACAGCTACTGATTTGGACGCTCTTATAGATGTTTGGCTAAGTTTGGCCAAGTTTTTAAAATTTTATTATTTGAAAAAATAATTTAAAAAATTAATAGTTTATATTTAATTAATTAATAAAAATTATTTTTATCTGATATTTTTAAGCTGAGGGTCTTTCAAAAATAGTATTTCTATCTCTCTGAGGTAGTGGGAAGGTCTGTGTATATTTTACCCTCCCCAGACCCCACTTGTGAAATTTTACTGAGTATGTTATTGTTGTTGTAATAAAAATTATTTTTGTCTACTGGGCTTACTTCCTAATCAGTGGCGGAGCCATATTCACTTTAGAAATGTTTAGGAAAAAATATTTTTTTTACATATTTATATTGTATATTGACACATCTTGATTTCTACGTAATTTTACTTCTTTAATTATGACATTCCTTGGATAAAATTTTGACTCCGCCACTATTTCTAACCCCAATGAAAGTAGTGACCAGCGTTATAGGTTGTTCAGCGATTAGAAGATTGCCAAGATAAAGAAAATTTGGATAATCGAAGGCAGTTATCCATGCACGATTTCGTACCTCATCGAAGAAGTTATCTTTCTTTCTTTTTCTTTTTCCCTCTTTAGATTTTTATCACCTGACTATTAAGCAACCTCTCTTGTTGGCCAAGGTTTGGAGAGTATTTATTTGCAGGGCAAAAAACCTTGTTTTAATTTCTAAAAAATATTTTTTGTTATTGTCTAAAAATATTTTTAAAGAAATCACAAAAGTCTGGTTGAACATCAAAAGTTTCTAGAATAAGTATTTTTTAGAAAATAATACTCTCGACATTTTAAAATAACACGAAAATGTATTTGTATTTTTCGAATCCCTTAAACCCTAGAGAGCAAATACTTTTGAACTAAAACATCATTTATTCCGAAAAGAGAGAGCAAATACTTTTGACTTTATGTCCAAACGGGGTATGATTGGTAGAGAGAACAACTTATCATTTGGACTTTTTGAAACAATTTTTGGAGGTAGATAAGGAATAAGATCACGAATTCTATAGGCTAATCTCAGCCAACCACGTGTCACATATATATACCCACCATAGATAACTTGGTGCAGGGAAAATGGCTTTATATTGTAAATGTATATCGCGAGTGATAAAATATACAGATAAGTTTGGGGATTTACCTCAAGGCGAATAATGCCGGAATTATCAGGTGGAGAATCGGACTTCATCATCTCAGAGATGGTAGAATTGAGACGTTCCATGGCCAATGCAGGGCTTGAAACTGCAGGCAACGTTCGAGTTTCTATGGTTCCAATGGGAGCTCTCGTATCGCCTTGGCATCCATTCATCGACAGTGAACAACAATGATTATATCTCTGTTTTCGTTAAGTTACAAAAAATACAATACTTCTAAGTCAGAAGGAGAAAAAAACAGAGCATATAAATTGTAGAATTGTTAAGTTTTATCTTACTTGGCTAGAAGAATTGGAGAAATGAACAGATTGTTTTCTATAGGAGAGGGAACATATCATGGGTGATGATGATTCAAGTTCCATGAACCTTAAGGTGTAGTGCCTTGCACCTACAGCCATTAAGATGGGGTTTTGGGAATTGATATTGTTTTATTTTGAATTGTATAGAGAAAATTAAACCCCATAAACAGTGTTTTTATATACAGAAAAGTTTGTCATTGGCCATGGATGATGTAAGATATGGGCCACCACTACACATCTTAGCCGCTATAAAGTTAATTGCCAACACCACAAGTAGATGGAAGGAGTGGAAACTCTCTCGTCGCCTTGTGCCAACTCATTTCTTCCTCTACGTTTTGCTCCATTTTTACTTGTCCAATTTAAAAAATCAAAAGTACTTGTAATTGATAGAAATAATTTTATCAAATAATCTTTATTAAATATAAGTCAATTAAACATTGAAAAATGAATATTATTTAATAACAAAGATAAAATAAACACAAAATGGTAAATTGTTCATTAATTTTATAAATCGAATAAGTATTATTGAAAATTCTAAATTAGTACAGCAGACACGTAAAGATAAATGAAAAGAGTATTAACTATAATCATTTTTTAAAATACTGAATTTAATATATTCAATTAGTATAGTAACTTAGGATCAATTAATTTTGGAATAAGTTATCTTAGAATAAGTTCTCACTGTATATGGGATAACTTATCTCATCGCTAAGACAAATAATAGGATAAATAATTCAAGGACCGGTTAATACCTCCAACCAAACATAGAATAAAATAATCCTACATTTTATTCTAAAATTATTATACCTTATACCTCGCACCAAACAACCCAAATAGAGAAACAATATCTTTTATTTTTCAATGAAATACTTTTGCCATTGATAACCTTCGTTACCAAAATTTCCAGTAGTACAGACTCGATGGACCTATGGCCCATCCAGGGCCACTAACTAACTATTTTGCTGCACGAGTTGCATTATGTTACAATACAAATAGCTAACCCCTCCCCAGCAGAAGCAACAGGGCATTCTCTCCCTCTTATAGCTAGGATTAGCAAAACATACAAAATTGTTAATATGTGATGTTAAACCCCTATCTACAGATGTACTATTCATCTTCAGCATTAAGCCCAAATATCCGCTGCCGCCTCTTGTCAGAACCAGTTCTGAAGGACTCAAAAACAGCCCTAAACGACTCGCGCTCCGCTCGTAATCTCTCTTGAAATATATTCTGCCTCTTTGGTTCACCATTACGTCGAGTTGAAGTCAAGTTCTCTTCATCAGGCAAGGGGTTCGACTTCTGAAAATGACAAAATAATAAGGCCAGCTAACTATGTGGGTTTCAACTAAACAGAAAATCTCATTGCTAGTGTTTACCAACCAAATGTTGTATTACAATTACAAAAACTCCAGAAAGTTAAAAAAGTGTGGTTACAAGCATAATATTGCTAAATAACCACCGAGATGGAGATGATGATAATCTGAACAAATCAAAAAATAGTTGTATGAGGAATCTCACCAAGTTGTATCCTGCACCAGGACCAATTATTAAAGATACATTGGTTGTTTTTGCTGCCCCTATAGAAAAGCCCCTTTTGGCTACCTGGGACAAGTAACATTAGCTTAAGGTGTGTTCCCTATGAACACAAGAAAATAAGTTAAAAAAAAAAAAAGCCACTGAATTTTCTGGAAGACACAATATTATTCTAAAAGTATTTGTATATAATCTAACAAATACTTAAGGGGTGGGGGTGAGGGTGGGGATACGGCCTATGGGGCGTGGGGTGAAGATGAGGTGTGTTGGAGGGTGGCAGGACACAATTAATGAGGAATGCCACTTGTGGTACTTGTCTTCCCTACTTCCACTAGAGGAAGTCATTTTTTCCTCATGTTAAAGGAACTTGTTTTCCTAGGAATTTTTTTTTTCCAAAACTTCTAACTAACCGGACATGGGGAAATTTCCAACCACCTATCAAACTTTAGCACAAAAAAATTGAGCCAGCGCCTCTTTTTAGAAGAACAGTAGAACAGATGGCGAAAACCAATAATCAGATTAGTAGATACATGTAATCTCTACTTCCTCTCTGCAACACACATAACATGGATTTTGGTAGCCGCAAATAGATAATATTAGTACACATTACGCATCTGAAAAATCAATGAATAAACAACCTTAATAATGGATAAGCATGCATGCTATATGATTCAGGACCAACACCTAATGAGAACTTCCCATAAAAAACAACTAAAGCTTTTAATGAGATGGAGCAACTTAATTCACTCCAATGATTCCTCCCTTCCCTTTTGCTAATGTAATCTGATCAAAAATAAGTCTACCCCATAAAACAACTTAAGACTTGTAATGACATGGAGACACTTAATTCAACTCCTACAAGCATTCCCTCCCCTTGAAAATGAACTAGCCTTTGCTGCAAATTTTTTTCAACATCCCATAGTTATTCAATATCAGCTATATAGAATAGAAATGGAAGTAGTCTCTGATATAAAAGCAAAAAAGCCATGAAGATACCCGCACCCTGAATTCACAATAATATTGTCAAGGGAAGAACTAAAATACCACATTTCCAACCCAGTGAATAAAAATCCATGCATTTCCAATTTTCTAAAAATCAATTTTACATTTATGATACAAGAGAATTTAGGCACTGAAACAACCAGTAATGTTGAGAGACTCATCCTCCCTTTAAAAATAAAATCTGGACTCCTATTTCCTTTCTAAAAAGATGTAGGATTCCTGGTTTACATTCATTAAAATATTCTCCTTTTTGGAAGAAAAACATAGAGGGTGGAACGGGTGTGCCTTCCCAACAATACATCTACCAGACGTTTGCTAATGTGAAGTGTCGGGAGACGTGACAGGACAAAAAAAAGCAAAGATATGACGACTGAAAAAAGGTCAGCCTTTGCTGATAAACCCATCAAAAAAAGCAGAAAGGGGAAAGCAGACAGAGAACAGAGAGCAGACATAAGTTTCACCATTCACTCCTTATTAGTAATAAAAAGACACATCAATGGAAAACTAGGAATAGCTATCATCCATAACACGTAAAAGTTACCTGATCACCCCAACGTACAGACTTTCCTTCCTTGCTGTAAGATTGTATCAATCCAGAGAGAGCATTTACGTTTTTAGTTGCGTCTTTATTTCTTTGAGTATCATCATCATCCAAATCAGATGACCACTTACTCTTTCCCAAATCTTTTACTTCAGTTATTCTATGGGCCTCTTCATGGTCTGAATCCTGATCATCCTTTAGTTCACCTAATATCAAATTAAATGATAAGTACGATTATATGCTTTTTGCAGCCAATACAATGAAGAAAGGACAAATTTGTTTGTATCTACTACAGAATGGATGCCTAAAGTTGAAGTGATCTCACGATTACGTTAGACAGAGTCCAACTGATGTGAGAAGTAATTAGCATCGCAAAAAAGTATAGGTTCCACCCAGTGGTCAAAACTAAAGGGTTGGCGGCTGAACTTCGGAATCAGCCAAGGTCAACCACCACAAAAACCAGGTCTTTTCTGTTATTACAATAAAATCAGCCAACCTTGTTTTAAGCCTCAAAACAAACATATGACCTACTGTGACTACATCAAATGTAAATTTTAAAGAGGGGGGCTGATATTTGTTGCTACGGAAACAAATAATATCATCTACATTAGAATTATCACAAATTGATTTGGGAGGACAACCCAGAACTAATTCCAGCTTTGCTACTTGCAACAACATTTACTAACTAGAAGTGAGGACATAACAAGAGAGACAGGGCAAGAGCAACATAAATACATAATAAATACAAATGACCCTTTGGATAGATCCATGACATACCATAAGCTAGATTATCCTCTTGGGGAGATACTTTAACCTTCTGAATATTCCCTTCATCTAAAGTGGATGGCACTCCCAGTGAGTCATCATCTTCCATATCCATGTCTACCTGCAGATCCAAAATAAGACTCATGATTTAGAAGTTTCTACCTCTCAGTAACACAAGCTGTACATGTTTTGGTAATATTACCTGAAAAAGATCTGAATGACGACATTACAAGTTGGTGGACCTCACATAATATTCCTAGTACATTATTACTATTGTAATTTATTCACTGTTCATTTGTCTATTTCCGAAAAAGGTCATCAGAACATCATCAGCTAACATCTCTTTTCTTTCCTTCCTTGCATTTGGAACATTGTTAGCTGTTCGTTGTGTCATTGTATGTAGGAACTAAAACCATCCAAGACAATGTAACATGACTTTTCCATTCATATATTAATCTTTTGTTTTATAAATGAAAGCCACTTTATAAAATGAATAGGCTAGGGGACAACAGACGAAATAATTTCAAAACCTATATGATGCCAAATTTACATGCCAGGGGATTTTCTTTTTTCTTTTTGGATAACTTATAAGCTATCAGTATCATTTATGCCAAAACTATACAAAAAAAATGTAGGACTTCCCAAGTAGCATTTCCAACTCAATCATAGGCTAGTCTGTTTTATCTTTTTAATATCTAAAAGCCAGATATTTCTCTCATTCCAGATACTCCAAGAACACATCTAAAGTTGGGGACATCTATGCCATTAATTTACCTCTTCATTTCATACCTGCTATGCACAATTTTAGGTGGGTCTCAGGACAGCTAACTGGACACATTTAAGGGATGTTTGATATGAGGGATAAGGGCTAATAATCTCAAAATAAAAAGCAAGACTATTTTAGCCTGTGTTTGGTTAGGGGTATGAGTTAGTTCCAAAAATTATTAATCCCACCATTTGCATTATAATGATGGGAAAAGTTATCCGATATATATATGGTGGCATAACTAATAACATGGGATAACTATATATCCCATGCCCCATACCAAACAAACCTTTAATCTGAACATATACAAATGTCTGTGCTAACATGGTCATGGGTATGCATCAGCTGAATATGCATAATAAAATTTACCTCTTGGATTCCACCTTCCTCCAGAGCATCTCCATGAAGTAATGACTGCCACATTGTTGAAGTAAAACAAAAGCCGTAAGGACAGATGACATATTAGCATCCAACTCATAAAAGCTAATAGAACCAACTTCTCACATAAGGTCTAACTGGCTACACTAACGACTACTTTAGTAAGTTAATTGCCATAAGCATACTTGAGAGTCCAGGAGTGTAGAACCTAACTAACTATAAAACAAGATAGTTTTACGGAGAAAGTACCTTAACATCAAGCTTCAAGTACATGGATGGAGCTTCCTCCCATTGGCCAGCCATCTTTTGTACGTCATCCCGCGTGAAACCATGCACATTCCTTGCTGCACATCCCTGAAATCCACAAGGAAATGGGTTTAAAAAGTACATTCAGTGAATCAGATAATATGCAGCTAAGTTGCATGGACTCTTCACTTTTGATGTGCGCCCGTGTTGGATTCTTCAATACACTACTCCTGGAGAATCCAACACGCACCCGCTAACATGTTTGAAGAACACTAGCAACATAGATGTATAAAAGAGAACCCGTACATAACATACAATGCTTGATTTTAGAATCATGGCTAACAAAGAAATACATGAGCTAACTTACCGCTGGGTCCTTATAAGTTGCTTCTAGCAAGTACACTTCATAACCGGATCTCTGAAATAATAAGCAACAGAAATAAGCAAGCAAAACAACCATGGCAAACAGAAAGGCAGCAATCAACTTCTCTTAAATGGATGTGATGGTAACAATAGAAGAATATAATCAGCAGTTGAAGAAGCCAAAGTAGTGCAGGAGTAACAGAAGCAGACTGCAGGAAATGCGACGATCAATTAAATCTAGAAAGCACAGGGCACCATTCCCATCCAAGAAGCAAGAACTCTGGCAAAGTATTATTTATTTTCCGAAAAATGGTCAAAAATGCCTATAAATTATGTGAAATTGCACACAAATGCCTTCAGTTAATAGTTTGGTCTACAAATGCCATTGCCGTCAATAGTTTGATCCAAAATTGCCCCTACTGCTAATACTTTGGTCCAAAATGCCTCTATTGTAACTTAAAATGGATCAGAAATGTCCCTTTCCTAATAAATATATCAGTATTTTTTTTTTCTTTCTAAACATATTCTATTCCTAAAAATATATTAGTTTTTTTTATTTGCACCGGGTGTCCAAGTCTGTTAGAGCCCCGACTAATCCCAGGGGTGCACAGGCCCTCGGCAAGGAGATTACTGCAAGTGCACCACGATTAATTCAGGTTTTACCTAGTCCGATGACCCTCAAAAATTGTTTGCACCCAGTGGGTTTCGATCTTGAGACAAAAAATATATTAGTTTTAAAGAAACCAACTCTTGTTTTTTTTCTTTTAAAATCACTTTATAATAAATAAATAGAGAATAATCTTTTTCTTAATCTCATTTTAATTTCAAAATTACAATAAAATAACTTCATGTACCTTTTTAACTAATAATATAAGTCATATATATAAGATCATAGTATCCCCTGATTAGTTTCAATTAGATAATGATAAAAACATTTCTAATAAAATAGAAATTCTTTTATTCCTTTATCTTGAAATAGGATAAACATTTTCTAATTAAAAGAACAATCATTAGGAAAAGAATATGTTTATAAGAAAAGAAATACTTATAATTATTTGAAAAGAACATTTTGACCCATTAAATAACAATGGCGGCATTTTTAGACCAAACTATTGACGGCAAGGGCATATTTAGACCAAACTATTAACTGAGGATATTTTTGTCCAATTTCATATATAGTTTAAAGATATTTTTGACCATTTTTCGTCTATATTTTCTTTTGATAACGGTGGTGTCCAGTCCAACTAACACGCACCTCACCTCGACAATTCCACCAAATACTACTACCTCCCACCAGCACAGGTATCTACCTCAACCCACTTCATAACCTGGAGTCTCCTTGGCTAAGAATTATCATGCTAATTCTACATAATAACCAGCCAAATCAAAAGATGACTACTATAAAAAAAATTGACATAAGTCTCCTCAACTACAAGTCTAAAACATAAACCCACTTCAGTTGTATGGTTGTATTTGTTGCTTGGCTTCTTCACATACTCAACCACTTTCATCAAATCAAGTTCTTTCAACACCTCACCCCAAACAACCAAATCTAAAATCAATAGAAGGAAAATTTGGTACAACAAAAAGACGAACTTCCACCAATATGATCTGTCAACCAGAGATCCTTCTATAAGCCTTCATGACCTTAAAAGTTCTTTAATAGGATTGATCTAGCCATAGATATGCAGTTGTCATCCACATATTTGTACACTTTAAATACATAAAAGTTGTTTAGCTGTATTTAGAATACCAGCATAATATAACAACGGGAAAGCATGCTCTACAGCCGGTAACTCTAGAAAAGTCTTCACATACTTAAGCTTTTGCCGTCAACAGATCCATAGTTTCTATTAAGAAGTTGTAGATTAGAAGAAATATTACATCCAACTTTTATCCTAGTTCTCTGTTGTCCGCATCAACCAACTACGCTATCTACCACTAGTAGATTAGAAGAAATATTACATCCAACTTTTATCCTAGTTCTCTGTCGCTCTAGCAGGGGATTTCAGCCCCATCCTAAATGGTAATTGAGCTTGCTTACTGAAAGTTTACAATTCTGCATTGTTCTTTTGTAGAAGTTACTTTGAAGCATCAAGCTTAATGCAAGCCGAGATATATGCCAATTTTATCCCATCATTTATGCTTGTCAAATAGCAATTATCTCCTGATTAAAAACATCCACAACTGAAGATTTCAATATCCTACCACAAACCAACCTACTCCATATAATGTTTATGGTAACATCATAACTTTTTTGAACCATAGGCCAAAACACACAACACACACCCGGGCTGACGCCACCCTCCGAAAAGAAAAATCTTGAACAAACTTTCAACTAGAATTGAACTCATAATTTCCAAAATCCAGGAGCCTATTCATTCAAATGGAGATGTGAAAAAAGATATCCTTGGCAATACCTATCACATTGTTGTGTTATACTAGAATTGAAGCTTAGTATGAGTAAAACAAGACACAGCAATGATGACTTTGGGGAATTGCAAGCAAATCATCACCAAAATATTCACGACAACCTTTGGCAAGACAGAGTGATAGCTTTTTTCTTCTGTAGTTATCTACTCTAAAGCAATGCATGAAAAGGTGTTCTATATCAAATATTTACCAACAGTCGAGGAAGAATCAACTCATAAACAATTCATCCACAAGTCATCAAGAAGCGATACTTTTAAGTGGACCAACAAAATATTAGGACTTGATGGAGTGAGTTTTCAAACGGGCAGTGTAATCACCCACTACATTGGACAACCAATGGAAAAGCTGCTGCGGCACAGTTCTCTTGATCAACTAACGTTATATTATTAAAAACATGAAAGAACTGCCAACCTATAAAGCTGTAACAAACTACATATACATAAACATATAAGGTTTAAGACTTTTAGACATTCAAAGTATCCTAGAAACAATTGAACGAGAGTATAGCACTTGAACTGGTTGCATAATAGAGAGAACTGAGAATATACCTTCGCAGTTGCCCAAAACTGAGCAAAATCAGCTACCCGCAGATTGCGGTCATCCACTAAAATGAGGCACAAATACCAGCAACAAATGGGTCAATTGCCGAACAAAACTGCATCTGTAGTTAGTAAACTGAAGGCGGTGCAACGCACTGCATCACCACTTAATCTATAATTAAACTATGGTTGAACTTTTTAACTAGACAATCTAGCATGACTTGAAGAACCAATGTGCTAGCCATTATCAAGAAACCTATGGGATACCACCTATCTTCAAGTTTCCTAAATCCAACAAAATGGAGGTTTTCTATAGAAATATGCTCCAATGAGAGCAACAGATGACACACCAAAATAACTGACAGCAGCATGTAATTCATTTCACTAGCAAATTTCGGAGAATCTCAGAAACAATAAACAAAAGAATAGACATCCAGCTGTAAGAGGAAACAGTGATGCAAATCATTTCACATGTCAGTCTTAGATTATGGACAAAAAGAAGAAATGTGGAATTACAGAGTAGGAGCTATCATCTTGCCCCCAAATACCATACCAATTACGAAGGAGAAAGCCCCCTCATCCAGGGTCTTTTTGAAAGCCTTCAACATGCTTGAACGATAAGCCTAAAGAGGAAAGAAAATATCAGTATCAGTACATATAATAATATATGTGAGGCACTGAATTGCAGAAAAATGGGAAAAATAAACTGGTAAAATTCCAATCCATAAAAATCAACTGGAAATATCATAAGATGACCTCTATAACATATATTGATTCCAGAAATCGTATACAGTATAGAAGAGCCAAGCTTAAACCCATAGAAGAAACGCACATATAGGCATGCACACTGTTGATAGTGCTATGCTTCTATTACCAAAAAGTATAATAAACCACTGGACATAGAGTGTTACCTTGTAATTTCAAGAAAAAGCTTCCTTGATGTGTAAATATGAAAATATTTTTTTGTTGATATGGTGAACTAGGCCCCCTCTAACCCCCTTCCCAGTAACAAAACTGTCACTTTTTCCAATTTGTTTCATTGGTGATTAACACTCAACCTCATGGTTGGGGTTGTGTGTGTGTGTGTGTTTGTGGGGGAGGGGGGAGGGCGCTTTTCTACTACGCTATCTACCACTAGCACCACCCTAGTCTCAGTGAAACCTTACCACTACCTCATAGAACTAGAGACGTTTCCGGAAAAACCCACATCTCAAGAATCAAGTCCCATAAGCAGAATATACTAGATACTGTTGTTGCTTGTTCGCATTATGTCCATACGCTCTAACCTTCTGTTTGGATGGTGGTTTGCCATGGTTTAATAATGTATGGTATTGTATGGTACGGAGTTGTATAGTACAATACAATAGAATATTCGGATAGACCGTATGGTTTGCTATTGTTTAATGATAACTTTGTTATTTGATTTGACTGTATGATATTGTATCATAACTGATAAATTTACAAAAAATACCCTTAACTTTTATAAATATTAAAGTTGTCAATATTTTTAAATAATTTTTTAAATGAACACATCAAATCAAGTAGGAAAACAAGCTAATATATCCCCAATCCATACAAATAATACAAAAAAATAAAAAAGAACTTTTTAAAAACGAACCTCAAAAGATAAATTGAATCATGGGAGAAAAGACGAAAGGCGGAAGACAAGTTTCAAAAGTTGATGCGGAGGAAAATGAGTAATACAAAAGTAGGAGATATATTAGGGTAAAGTCTAATAAAGAACAAATGATAAATTAGAATTATTTAAAGTTAAATAAGGGTATAATTGGAAAAAAAATAAGAGAACCATGGGATACCACCTAATTGGTGGTTTCAAAAGTAAGAGTTTTCATGGTTACAAAACTATGAAACCAAACAACACCATACTATGTAATTAATGAAACAGTCAAAACAAACGTGGTTCTCTTACTAATCATACCCATACCATATCATGGAAAGCCACCATCCAAACAAGCTCTAAATGAGTGTTTGCGATTGACTTTTTCTAAGTAGCTTATAAGGTAAAAGCCGAAAGTCATAAGTAGGGAACCCTCCACTTTTGGCTTTTTTTGCACTTTTTCAGCTTTAATTTAAAAGGTGCTTAAAAAGCAGCTTTTGTGATACCCAAACACTTCCAAAACTAAAAAAGTGCTTAAAGTCAAAAGCCACTAAAAATAAGTCAATCCAAACACCCACTAATACAATCCTTATGCAAACCCCCCACCCCAATCCTCAACCCCCCAAAGAAAAGAAAGAGGAAAACCAACTAGGATGAATTGCACTTTGCCCTAGCATTGCATTAATAAGAAGTTGAAGAATCTAATGGTAGCAAACAAAGAAATTGCAACCTTAATAAATTTAAAAGAATTGGACTACGAGAACTCAAAATCAATACTGAATACTGCATAATTCTATTGTCAAAAAGAGAAAAATCACAGCATAATTCTACATTGAAAAGTTACAATACTTAAGTCATCTTAGCCTTACAAATACTAGGCAAAGATGATTTTGTGTAACCAATAAAATATTATTCCTGTAGTAAAATATTGATCTCCTTCACAAACAATCTACCACTACAAAGATGTTTGCTAAGGCATATAAATTGATTATAAGCCAAAATCAGCGAAGTGGTTCACCCCTAGCTTATGGTTTTACAACTTCTAAGCACTTTTGGTTTGACCGAACCTTCAACCATTTTATCCCTTATCCTTATCTCTTTTATACACTTCCTAAAACAACTTATCCAAAAGAAACACACTTCCTGCATGACTTTTAAAATCACTCTATTCTATTTCTGCCATTTGTCATTTTTTTTAATTATGTAAAACACTTCTAAATTTATATATTTTGCAAATATTTTTTGAGGACATTTAGGTAATTTTAACAGAAAAAGCACTTTATCAGCAGTTCAATGCTTTTTTAGCTACAATACATCCTATCCAAACACGTAATTGATTATTTATAATTTCAGTTTCAGCATCTAAAAATGCTTTTCAGCAATTGATGCTTATCAACAAGTTTTATTTTACTACAACGCGGACAAATAGCTTAAAGCTACCTAATAGAAAGGCAGATAAATATCTTAAACTAAAGGTACCCAATTTAAATCTATGGAAGTTCGGTTATCTCCTAGGCTTAGGCAGAGATGGCTTTACCTCCTCCATCTCAGGTTCATAGCAGTATTCCATAATCTTCTTTGTTACCATCTTTTTGCCCCTGATAGAACCAGAAGATTTCAAAACCTCACTCTCCTCAACCTGCATGTCCGCAAGAACTTGTTTATAATTTTGGGAGAGGACTTGAAATAACTAAAAACTGGCATTAATAGGAGGCTTTAATATATAAAAGAAAAAAAAAAAGCGAGAGATGTTGACGATCAAAAGAACTTCAAGTTAGATAACAAGATAAGACCTTGTCAACTTCAGTCATGAAGTAATCATCCATTGAGTGAATACGAGGGGCAGTGCCACCATTTTCAACCTCAAGGTCACGTAACATCTTTGCCAAATAGCTCTTTCCACTCCCTGAAAAGGATAGTAAAAAACTAAAAATACAAGAAGAAAACTTATAGAGATCCAAATTCCTTGGGCACAATAAGCTTTCATTTTTTAAAACATTTTTCACATAAAAATGCAGGCAATTAAGTCACAAGAGAACATGACTGCTGCCATTAAGTGGTTAGTAGAGAGAGAGAGAGTTACATATCATCCCATGCTGGCAACAATCCAAGAATCTATAAACTCACAAATCATTAACTTTAGGAGGAAAACAAGCTGGTCATACTTTTACTTTCAGTCAGTATTTGATGAAATAATAAAATAGGCCAGCAAATGCAACACAAGGAGGACAAAAGTGAGAACTTTCACAGTGGGATCCCTATATCCAGGAGAAAGGATACTTCTGCTCCAACTTTTTTTTTTTTTTGCGATAAAAGGTAACAAGACTTCTGATCCAGGATCACACTTCATTTTACTCCACAGCAAGAATGTACAACCACGAAACCCATAAATGGAGGGGTCAAAGATAGAGAGAAAGAGAATGAGAGCTATGGAGTGTGTGTTTTTTGTGTGCGCGCGCAAGCGCATAGGTCCTTCATGATTAGCTAGTACTTGGGCAAAAAGGTACTATTTAATTTCAATTGGCCTGGAAAAATCCAAAACACCTAAGTAGAATTCCATTGGACACGTCCAGTGATATGTCTCCTCTTCTGGCCACAAGTTTCATTTTATTATCTAAATTTCAACTTGATATAATATTTGCAGATCAATATTTGTTTCACAATGCGGCATTATTTCAATAGTAGAAAATTAGTTTCAGTAGTTTCAAGTGAAATAAAGATTTCATGCCCAAAACTTCAACCTTTTATTCCAAATTCTCCTCTCTTTTTTTCAATTTCAGCCAAATATTGTCCAAACAGTGAATAACATCAAACCAACCTATCTTCAATAACTAATGAATAACAATATACATGTGGGGGGTGTACAAGCCAGAAGCTAACAGAAGCCAATACAACAAAGTTCCCAAATTGTTTTCTAAATGATATGCGGTAAACCATCCATCTCATCTTTTTACATGGACCACTGGAATCCCCTAGTCATAAATGTCTCCATCTCGAAAATGATGAACTGATGAATGCTACTAATTCATAGAACTCTCCTATTGTTGTGTCATACCTTTCAATTATTATTTTAAATACCTTATCAAAAAACTACTACCTTATATATGTCTCCAGAAGATTTAAACACAATAAACAATTTAACTTTCTTTTCTTAATAACAAGAAGGTTTCACTTTTTCTTTCCTTTTTGCCCTGGGGAATAGGAGGAGACTAAAGGAGTCTATATTTAAGTGGGAAAGGTATTTATTCTCCTTATCAAGTAATATAAGGGTAAACAATTTTCATTCAAAGAGCATAAGCTTATAGTCATGATCAGATATCAACTAAATACAGGCGGACAACTATATAACTAAGTAAGATAGCTCTTCAAAAAGAAAAAGCACCTGGAAGCCCCCGAAGAATTATAACAAGATGATCAGGACGGGTAGCTCGGTATGGATGCTTTAGTATGTGTGAAGCATCAATGACTTTTGACTTATCTGAAGGTACCTCCAGCAGAGGATGTTCATTTCCTCTGGAGCGCATAGATGATGGAGTATAACGATGCACATTGACTTCCTGGGGAAACCACAAAAATCAGATATAGCAGGAATGTTTCACCATACATCCAACATTAAAAGGATATCAAATTTGTTAAGCCAGGAAGCAAGCTAAAGACACCCATACATGCATCTTTGAGGAAAAACACAGATGGATTTTTTAAAACAAAAAGGACACCAATGCTTGATTATATACCGTCAATATCACACAATATTAGCTTAAAGAAGTATAGTTCATTAGGCATTGAATAGGATGATGTAAGATTAACAAAAAGGACACCAATGCTTGATTATATACCGTCAATATCACACAATATTAGCTTAAAGAAGTATAGTTCATTAGGCATTGAATAGGATGATGTAAGATTAACAAAAAGGACACCAATGCTTGATTATATACCCTCAATATCACACAATATTAGCTTAAAGAAGTATAGTTCATTAGGCATTGAATAGGATGATGTAAGATTAACAAAAAGGACACCAATGCTTGATTATATACCCTCAATATCACACAATATTAGCTTAAAGAAGTATAGTTCATTAGGCATTGAATAGGATGATTTAAGATTCATTGTTGTCAATTGGGAGCATATCCAAATAAACATAATGTGAAGTGCACACCTCATTGTGCGCAATCTTGCAAGAATTAGAACATAACCAAAAAATACATAGAAATCCCATATCAACAAGATAATGCAGAAATGGTCAAATTACTAGAGTATGACACCACTACAACTAGCCACATAAATTGGGACGGACTGAATAATAAACACTTGTGGCATAGGTATAGCAAATTCCTTATCAAAGAAATGGCAAACTAGTAAAACATCATTCAATGAAAATCATCAAAGAAAGAATTACACCAGAATGTCAGTTCTCCTTAATAAACTTCTTAAGAACTACTTACAAGTAACTACTGAAAAAAAAAATAATGGAATTTTTTATGTTGTTTTAAACATGTAATATCACAAAATGATAGATCAAAATTTTAAAGACATTAAAGTATTAATCTTGAAATATTTTTATAACCATAATGTCCATGCAAGCTTCGACGCACCTCGATTAACTACCTCCCACCAATGCAGGTATAGGGTAACTCTATCCATCATGACTTAGAAAGATGAAAAAAAACAAGTATTTACCTCAGGTAGAATTTGAACTTGAAACCACATGATTCTCAACCCACTTCATTTCCCACTAGGTCACACCCTTAGGAGGGTGTGCTCTTGAAACTTTTTATAGGTAGTGTTCCAATATTTATTTGACAATTATAAAATATTTCACCATTAATATACAATATCATTTCCCGAGCTACTCAATAATAGATTG
>DF357599.1:116991-135614 GCA_000787875.1 Solanum virginianum
TGAACTGGACACAGATGATCGAGAAGAGCACACACTACGTAGAGAAGAAAAGGGAAATATAGGAGACTGTGAACATGGAATTTTATGAATATAGAGAAGGTAGGCTTTAGTATTTCACATGACTAAAACTACTCTTTTTAAAGACCTTTTCTTGTCAACCATCTTTGGTTATTTACTTGTTTTTTCGTAAGAGAATTATTTATTCAAAATTATCTTTTGATAATAATTGATATCTCTTTATAAAATTTTATTATTGAAAGCTTAACAGCTTTATCCCTTTATAAATTATATATTGCTGCATACACGTGACAATGATTATTAACGTAGAAAACTGTAAAAGAGCATTTCTTGAAAGTGTTTTGATAGTCATGAACCTTCACGTCTATAAAAGTTATTTATTGATGATCAAAATCAATATAAAAAAATTTACTCGGTCAGATTTTTGTAGACAGTTCATGGATAGTGTGTCCTGGAAATTAAAATTAAGTTGAAACTTGAAGGTTTCATGACAAATGCTAATCACCTTAAGCAAGTGAAATGCCCAATTGATATTACGAAAACAAGCTAGACACATCAATACAACCTCCCTTTGGAATTTTCCCTTTTAATTGAGAAGTAAATCATCTTCCTTTTACGTAGAACACCACAAAAACTTGACCCTGTCCTCTGCGTACTAATAAGCTTTTGACGAATCTAACACGCATTCATTGGCATTTTTTTAAGAATCCGAGCACCACAGCTTTATTGTTAGTCATCAATGATGAATGAGCAAAGGAACAAAATTAACAGGTACAATTAACTTGAAATATCACATCAATCTATTAATAGTACTTCACAATTCTTCTAAGGTCTGGAGATCTTAAAAATTTTCAAAATATACAGGTACTACTGGCATTCACAAATACAAAGTCAAACTCACCAAATATATCCACACTTCAGAAGGTAAACACAAAAGGAAAAAGGCTGCTTCAAGTGAACCTCCTTTGACATTTCTGAGAGGAAATATTTAATGGTCCACAGATGCCTGAAGGAGTCCATCACGAATCTGGCTTGCCACATCTTTTACAGCACCAGGCCCATGGGGAAGGAAGACGGCAGATGATTTGCTGGAAGCACCAATTTCTTTCATGGTGTCAAAGTACTGGGTTAAGAGGACCATGTCCATAACATCCTTTGCGGAGGTTCCAGGCACATTCACTGAGAACCCAAGCACACTGTCTCTCAAACCATCCACAATTGCTTGACGCTGTCGTGCAATACCTAACCCTGAGAGATACTTTGACTCTGCCTCTCCTTCAGCCCTTTTAATTTGTAAAATCTTCTCTGCCTCCGCCTTCTCATTAGCAGCCACCCTCAGCCGAGCAGCTGAAGAGTTGAAAATAGTTGGGCCATGAAAAATAGCAAGACAAACTGAGTAAGAATGCAATAACCATCAACTTGGAAAACTGAAAAAAGAACAATAACCTCACCCTCAAAACCCTTGTTTACACTCACAAAAAATATGAACAGGGAAAGGACATATAAACTGGTCCTTGAAGATTGTAGGCATAGATGTCACCAAAACTCCTACATCTATCATACATTTACAACAACATGTCCAGTGGAATCCCACAAGTGTTTTACATAAATAATTCACATGCTACTGCAAGGTAACTCCTTAACGATGGCTCTGATGGGTGGTTTTGCTAGAATAGGAAATAATGAGATCACTGTTTTAGTAAATGATGCGGAGAGAGGTAGTGACATTGATCCACAAGAAGCTCAGCAAACTCTTGAAATAGCGGAAGCTAATGTGAAAAAGGCTGACATCAACTGACATATATAGTCCTCTTAGGACTAACTAGTCAGAGCAGTTGAGAACCAACAGGCAGCAGGCCTAATTAGAGAGAGAAGATTTTAAACCCACCTGCATTGATTTCATTCATAGCTCTCTTCACATGCTCATCTGGTTCGATATCAACTATAAGTGTCTGAACGATTTCATATCCATAAGCCGACATAGCCTGTAAAGGATCAAAAATGACACTGGTATGAGATCCAATGAAAAATCAAACTGCTTGTACCAATTAAAAAAATGTGAAGAATTGGCTTACCTTCTCAAGTTCATCCTCGACAGCCTTTGCAATTTCATTTTTCTGCTCGAAAACATCATCAAGATTGAGTTTTGGAACACTTGCTCTAATGACTGACAAAATATAAACATAGAATGGTGAAAGTTAGCATTATCTACTGAAAAATTTATTCTCAGAAATAGATCCCAGGGGAGAATCGTCAGATTCATCTATTGTATAAACAGGTGGGTTAAATATCTACCATCAAAAACATAGGCCTGAATTTGACCCTTAGTGTTGCTTAGTTTGTAGAAAGCATCATTTGCTTTGTCTGCCAGGGCACGATACTGAATTGATGCCACAACATTTACGAACACATTATCCTGCACATTTGTTACAATAAATATATCAAGTCTAATAATCATAACCTACTTATGTTTGTCAAAGTGCAAACTGTGGTAGACTTTGATGATTTGGTGATGAACCAACACAGTTTGTTTCAAGACAATGCAATTACTGTTTCAGAACAAATATTAGACCTTTGTCTTTGTCTCGCAGCGAACATCCAGTTGCTGCACCCTGAGGGAGAGATAGCCAGCTAACTGGAATCCGAGGCACCAAGGCAGAAAGTGGCAACCTGGCTCAAGCACATCTTGATACTTGCCAAACTGCTCCTTAATTGCAACAGTGGATTGGTCAACTTGTACAAAGCACAACAAATTGCCCATACTCTGCAAAGATTGCATGAACAGGAAGATGATCCACAGAATTCACCCATGAAACATGCTCAAAAGATATTACACCAATAGGCATCATCACTAACCACCAATTTAGACTGGTAATAATTTCTCAAATGAAAAATTGAACAACATAGCACTAAGTAAACAAGTTACACTTAAGCGTCTCTAGTTCACAATCCAAAAAGGTTTAATATTTTTGAACTACGATTTGATACTTTCCAGGGGACTAAAGATGAACTTCTATTCAAATTCTTGGGAAGGATAGGTATGTTTCTTTTTCTTCTTTTGTGAGTGGAAGTAGTTACTGGGGACAATTTACAGCAACATTAGCAATAAACTCATAGTTAACTAAGAATCAAAATTCATGTGAAGATGTTCGCAGTCCAATTATTGTTTATTACAGCTAGCTATATGCATTTATAAAGGGCAGTGATTGATATGGAAGCTGAATTTTCCTGCCAATCTTCTAAAGAAGAGAACTTCTCAACCTACTTTACAAAGGCAATAGACTAAAATCCAGGCATCAAAAACACTAGCATAGCTATTTACAGTTTATAACTATTTGTAAAATGATCAACTTGTATACACAACAAATTTTGCTCATACTCTGTAAAGATTGCGCGATAAGGAAGATGATCCACATAATTCACACATGAAACATACTCAAAAAGATACTACACCAAGAGAACTTGACATTATCAAGGAGCAATTTCGACTAATAATTTCTATAGTGAAAAGAAGACAATAGTAAGTTTACAGATTACATTTGGACACTTCAAGTTCACAACCCAAAAGGGGTAATATGTTAAGGGACTAAAGATCAACTATTAGTCAGGCTTTTGGGATAAAATGGGTAATGTTTCTTTTACAAATTACTACAAATTTGCATTAAAATCCCAGTTAACCAAGAAAAGATTAAATGACACGACGTCAGTAGTTCAATTGTTGTTTTCAACAGGTACAGTATTCATCTACAAAAGGGATATCCCACCAAATAGACATACAAAGCGAATTTTCCTGTCAAACTTCTAAAGAAAGAAACTTCACAGCCTACTTTACCTTTCAAACCCAAAAAACAACTTTCAATCCAACAAGGCAAGAAACTAAAATCCATGGCATCAAAGAAACTAGAGTAGCAATATTCTGTTTATAAGTACTCCCTCCATCCCAATTATGTGACACTTTTAGCTTCTTACAATAAAACTAAGTGAACTTTGAGCAATATCTAAAAATGTAATTTATGCATAAAAGAACAAGTACGAAAACTGAAATTCTATAAAGTATCATCATCTACATAAACATACTTACAAAGCAAGGGAAGAGCTAGCAAAAGGGTTGAAGAATCGAAATGGGTTTCTCGCTAACTAGAGTGGGTGGATTTTATATATGGGAAGAGAGGGCTGGGACTTGGAGAGGAAGAAAGAAAGTGCGTGGAAATTGTAATGGAGTTTAATACTATTGGGGAAATATCAAAATCAGATGCAGTTAATTATTAAATTTACTCGAGATACATTTCTAAATTCTCATCAGGTTTAATTTACCTTTCTATTAATATCTGCAATGCTCCTTTGAGACCATTTGTTACGTAATGTGATAGATCGAGAGAGTGTATTGAAATTTTAAATATTTTTAAGAATGTTAATATTTTAAAATAAAATTAATAATTTATGTTAATTTTAAAATATTTTAAATATTTTTTTTTCAATATTAATTTGATTGACAACTTGTTTTCATCGTCATTTCAATATAATTAGCTGGGAAGGAATATACGCGAACTCTCTTCATATATTAGATTTATAAAAAATTATCGATTATTTGATATTTTCATATTTCTATACGTGAAAAAAAGTATAAAATTTTTTATATTATATATTTGTAAAATTAATTTAATACTAAATTATACAAATATTTTTGTGAATTATATATTTATAAAATTGACTTACCATTTAATTATGATGCCCCTTACATCATGAGCTACATAACTGTTGTGATTGAAGAGATAAAAGGTTGCAACTTCACGAGGTTGAGCTGTGCAAGAATGCATGCTGGAGGATTTAAAATTTATTTTTTGTAAATCAATTTCAAAATATATTTCTAAAATATTTAGTATTTATTTTATATCTAGCTGCAAAAATGTGTAATACACTTATAAATTATTTTTTAATATAGGTGATCAAAAGTTTTATATAGATTACTTTTCCATACTTTCTTTTTCAAAATTATTAAAATTTTATGTAAGAATTCTTAAATATCCGTTATGATAGTATATTTATTTAGGACTTTCTCAAATTTTATATGTGTGATACATACTCAAGTTATCATGTAAAAATTTTTGTACCACAATGTTATTTATGTCGATTTGACCTTTTATAAGAAAGATAAAATATAATATTCATAATAAAAGATTTATAGTATGTATTTGATTTGATATGATATATTTTCACTTTAATATTCGAATAGATATTTTTATTTTTAAATACTAATATAATTGCACGAACTCTTTTCATATGCGACAAATAATTTATAAAGAAGAATTACCAAAATTATGAAAATATTAATTCTACAAAGACTAATTGCTCATATACATTAATTATTCAGATATAGGATATTAGTCGGGCTAGTATCTTACTTTAAAAAGTTTCATTATAGTTGTGCCTGTTAAATTGTAATTAATTAATATTTATTTGTTTTGGGAACGAACAAAGCATCGGATCCGACTAACGATTAATTTAATACTTTCTTCGTTCCATTTTAATTGAATTTGTGAATCAATGCACACATATTAAGAAAAATATTTTAAAATAAAATTTTAACTATACTTTCTGCTATTACTCTTTGCAGAGTCATAAATATATAGTGTAATTTATCTCTTTGAAAATATAAAATTTCAATAAATGAAAAGTCAAATATAAAAAAATTAAATATTTATTTTAAATTTTGAATAATTTAATTATTTTAAATTTTAAAAATATTTTAAAAATTTAATTAATATGAGAGGGAATGAATGTCTAGTATTATAAAGTCAATAAGAAGAGATATAAAGTCCACACGCATAATGATGAACTTTTAATTGATTCTACTTATCTGGAGGGATATTGGAAAGATCTCCCCAAAAAGTTTAAAATGGAAACGTCAATAGGCACATGAAAGGACATATATTAATTAACTAAATGTCACTAGCTAATTGTTTCACTCTTTTGTACTCGCATGCTCTAATTTTACACTATACTTTTGGATTTGACATGATATTTAAGGGGGGAAAAAATTATTAAAATTTAAGGTTTAAAAAAATATTTGTATAGTTAAGAATTATTTTATTAGGGATAAATGAATTATTTTCTATTAGAGTAAGGTGATATTTTTTCTGAAACGAATTAAAAAATAAAAGGTATCACGTAAAATGAAACAGAGAAAATAGTACTTATTCGCAGAAAAGTCTATACATTGGTCCGTCTCTCTCCAAAAATGTTTGACAGTGGACTTGTTTGATTCGAGCTAGAGGTGAAACTTGAGTGTTGTTTATGAATTTGTATCTTAAAATTATATATATATATATATATATATAATAAATTTAGAATTTAATAATATAAAAAGAATTAAATTCAGAACTTAATTATATTCATTAAACTGAAATTTCCTCTTGATTTTACCAAATTACGCAATAAATTTCGTAACGAATTAAATTATCTTGCTTATTTTTTAAAAAAATTAATGAGTCAATTCTAACAATAACTTTCATTTACCACCTTATCTTCATCTATACATTAGGTGGACCCTAAATTGGATATTTTCTTAATGTAAGATGGACGTTAAAGTACTATTTGGTTGGAATTTATGTTTTGATTTTTTTAAAAAGATAAATGTCAAAGGAAATATCACACATCAAGGGGAAAAAAAAGGATAAGAAGGAACCTCATAAGTGTTTGTTGTTAAACTATCGCTTTATTCATAAATATGGAACGAGTTTAATTTAGATTATGTGTTGCACCTAGTCAATATGCTATTTTATTAGGGAATTGTAGTAGAGTGCAACTTAAAATAGGAGAAGAAGATTCAAAATTTGAAGTTTATATATTCTTTTATAACGTCATCAAATTAATATGTATAAATATACTCAAATAGTAATAGATATTCCATCATTTATACCATTGCTTGTTTGATAATATTTCGAAACAATGCAAAAAATACAAAGTATTTTATTGCTGGAAAAGAAAAACAAGTAGCACGACATGGATTTACAAAAAAAAAAAGGGGTGGGGGGTGGGGCTACTTTATTTGTTAATTAGAAGTAAATTATTTTTTTCCCAGGTCTAATAACTCGTTAGAAGTAAATTATTTTTTTCCCAGGTCTAATAACTCGTGGCAAGATCATTTAAAAGAGAAAAGGAATGGAGATGCGGGGTATCGATCCCCGTACCTCTCGCATGCTAAGCGAGCGCTCTACCATCTGAGCTACATCCCCAAGCTGTTATTACTTTCTGGTTGTATATATTTAATTAAAAAGCAAGCATAAAAAAGCTACCGTGCAAGACGTAATTTTTTTGCTTTAACTTATAAAGTTGTCATTTTTTACTTCAATTGTTGAAAACCAACTCTTCAAAAATGCGAGTATTGCCAGAAGCCCATATATCAATATGTGAATTGTCTATCCTCTTTTTTCCTATTCTTTAGTTTCTCCCAATCATCTATTTTTTCTCTTCTACTCTCATTTAAACGTTCTTGGATTAGGTGTGAGCTTCAATTTCTAAGACCAACAACCACATCCAAAAGACATTAAAGGGTGGATTATTAAATGTGAGAATCCTATCTCTGCTAGTATACCCATACATTCATGACATTTTTATGTTTTGAACGTGAGAATTCCTAACTAATCAACACTTTAATCCGTACAATATAGTTAATCTAACTATACAACATAATTGATCTTACCTCTACTGTATAAACTTTGTATTTTAAATTTAGATGACATTTTTTTATCCTACAAAACTCTAAATACGAGCTTTTGTTTCTTCCGCTCCACATCTGAATGACATCCTCATCAATTTCCCATACCAGACTCAAGATACTTTATTCAATTATTAATAATTTATTCAAAAATGAGGACTTGGTGGTCTTGTTCAACTTCCTAGACATTTTCATATTAGTAAAGAGCTTTATCAATACTACAGAGTGACTTGAGCAGTGACGTGGTTTTCCTTCCTGCAACGCCATGGCTTCCGAAGGTCAAAACTCCATATATATTTATATATTACAGCAATCTTCAGTGTGTATCCACAGAATCCCATTTCCTTTCTCCCCTTTTCAGTAGCAATTTCAGTGCTTTTCAGTCATGGCGGAGGCCCGATCAACCCAAGGCCAAAACTTCTCACTCCATGATAGGGTAGCCATTGTTACCGGCTCCTCTCGCGGAATCGGCAAAGCAATTGCACTCCATTTGGCCTCATTTGGAGCTAAACTCGTCATCAACTATTCCTCCAACTCCACTCAAGCAGACGACGTCGTATCCCAGATCAATTCCACCTCCGATTCCCCACGCGCCATCGCCGTCAAAGCCAATATCTCCCACCCAGATCAAGTTAAATCCCTCTTCGACGCAGCAGAATCCGCCTTCCAATCGCCGGTCAACATCCTCGTCAACTCCGCCGGCGTACTGGACGCAAAATACCCGTCGATCCTAAACACAACCCTCGAGGATTTCGACAGGACTTTCGATGTGAACGCTCGTGGAGCTTTCGTCTGCTGCAAGGAAGGCGCTAAGAGAATCAAACACGGCGGAGGAGGGAGGATTATATGCTTATCGACGTCGTTAGCGGCGGCTTTTAGGCCAGGGTACGGAGCGTACACCGCTTCAAAGGCGGCCGTGGAAGCAATGGTGAAGATACTGGCGAAGGAACTGAAAGGGACAGGAATAACGGCGAATTGTGTGGCGCCGGGACCCATAGCGACGGAATTGTTTTACGATGGGAAAACGGAGGCGACGATAAAGAAGGTGATTGCTGACTGTCCACATGGAAGACTTGGACTGCCGGAAGATATTGCGCCGGTAGTTGGGTTTTTGGCCGGCGATGCCTCTGAATGGGTTAATGGACAGATCATTCGTGTCAACGGTGGCTTCATTTGACTTTATTATTAAGAGTTTTTTTATCGGCAGTTTCAATCTGTTTTCATTTTGATTTGTTTTTTCTTATATAATCCTAGTTTGAAATTTTATCAATTTTCAGAGACATCATATTATATCTTAAATATATTTATTTACATTATTTAAGTTTGAGTTAATATTTAATTTTTTTTATAAATTTGGCACACGTTATTAAATACATATCTAAATTATAAATTATAGTATAAGTTTTAGTTATTTCCTTGTATATATGGAATTTTGAAACGATTTATTCCCTAAACTGAAGAGGATTTAATTACACACTCAAATATGTAATTTATAATTACATAAATATTTATAATTTATTTTAAATTATATATTTATTATATTTTTATCAAATCAAACTATAATCATATAAATAAAAATAAAGAGTATATTATTTTGCTTTCTTAGATGTCCATGTGAAATACTCTTAGGATGGGAAGATAAATAATATAGTAAAACAATATACAAGTAAATATTCATTTCTATTTATAAGATAAGATATAGATTGATTTAAAATCGTGTGAAGTCAAAATAGTGGCATATAAAATAAGATGGAGAGGCATATTAATGAGATTTCACAAGGTATATTATTGTAATTTTAAAAATTAATTAAATTAACTTTTAAAAACCACAAAATGACAGCTAAAATAGGACGGTGAGAATACTCATTATCTCTTACTTTCACTATTCACTTTTACTTGTTATTATTTTGCTTTGCGAGATTAACTTGACTAAACTTCTAAAGCTAAATTGAAGTAACTAGATTTAACATTTGAAATCTAAAATTGAAATGGTTTAAAACTATACGAAAAATGCTATAAATTACAATTCTTCTCATATTAATATGATAAAAAATACATCTTAAAATGTTAATCAAAATTTATATTGTTTGATTTCGATAAGTAAAATAATAACAAATAAAAATAAATCGAGGGAGTATCTTTAAATTTTATCCTAAAAGTGTTAAAAAATTATTTGACTTAATTACAAGCTTGACTAGTGTTTTTTGTATAATTAAATTAATATAAAATACTCCTATTAGCAAAATTAGTAGGATCACAGAATTAGCACACGCCAGCAATATTGGGTGTCTTATCCCCCAAAGTCCCATTTCCTCTTTTGCAATTTCAGTGCTTTTCTTCAGTCATGGCGGAAGCAAACGCAGCCCAAAACCTCGAGAATCGTGTAGCCATTGTTACCGGCTCTTCTAGAGGAATCGGCAAAACGATCGCACTTCACTTGGCCTCTCTTGGAGCTAAGCTCGTCATCAACTACTCTTCCAACTCTACTAAGGCAGACGAGGTCGTATCGCAGATCAATTCCACTTCTGATTCCCCACGCGCCATCGCCGTCAAAGCCAATGTCTCCGATCCAGATCAAGTAAAAGGCCTCTTCGACGCTGCAGAATCTGCCTTTCAATCGCCGGTCAATATTCTCGTCAACTCCGCTGGCGTACTCGACGCAAAGTACCCGTCGATCTTAAACACAACCCTAGAAGATTTCGACAGGACTTTCGATGTGAACGCGCGTGGAGCTTTCATATGTTGCAAAGAAGGCGCTAATAGAATCAAGCGCGGCGGAGGAGGGAGGATTATATGCTTAACGACGTCGTTAGCTGCGGCATTTAAACCCGGGTACGGTGCGTACACAGCGTCAAAGGCGGCCGTGGAAGCAATGGTGAAAATACTGGCGAAGGAACTGAAAGGGACAGGGATAACGGCGAATTGTGTAGCACCGGGACCGATAGCGACGGATATGTTTTACGATGGGAAAACGGAGGAGATGATTAAGAAGGCGATTGATGAGTGTCCACATGGAAGGCTTGGAGTGCCGGAGGATGTTGCTCCGGTGGTCGGTTTTTTGGCCGGCGATGCTTCTGAATGGGTTAACGGACAGATCATTCGTCTCAATGGCGGCTACGTTTGATTTTACTTTGCCATGCTACACACATACTGTGTTTCCTGCATTTTCTGTTCTGTTTGTTTTGAATAAAATGTATTCCAAGTTAATTGAAGTTAAAATTTGGAGGAAAATTATTTGGTATTTCCCTTGAAATATTGTTAAAATCAAAATTCTAACTTGAAAATTAGATTAAACTTAACAGCAACGCAATCCTGAAATATGATTGAGATGATATCCTTTAACAAATGAAGAACATCATTATTTGTATTCAAAATATTTCAAGCACTTTCTACGTATTTCATATGTAATTTTTCGTAATTTGAAATTATGAGATGAAATTTTAAATTTTTCAAAAACTTGATTTGAAAATATTAAATCATGATTTTATATTTTTCAAATTTAAAAATTGACCTACAAGTTTATATTTTGTAAAATAGAAAAATTCTATTATTTTATACCCATATATATAATTATTTCCGAGAATACTAAAAAGATGAAATATTCATTGAATCTGAAGATGATGATAGTCACTAATGATATTGATCATATTCAAAGTGCATTTGGATTTTGGCATATGACTTATCCTAATTTACTTTTGACTTATTTTTCTTATTTTACTTTACAAGTAAGTGTTTATAAGTATTTTTTTAATGTTATTCAAATACTTTAAAACTATTAAAAGGTATTTTAATTTAAAAACACGTAAAATAATATCTAAATAAAACTTCAACCTCATCTCATATGAATTCATATCATAGTATTTTCAAATTACGATTTCATCTCATATGGCTAAACTAACCCTCATACATGAATTTGACATTGTTATAAGCAAGCCAATCAAATTGCAAATGCCTCGACAAAAATAAAATATGAACAAACGAGTGCGAGTTACCCTTGCTCATTTTCATCTCCCATCGGACCTTACAAATAGAATCCTTAAGACAAATAGAGGAAGAATTATTTTATATAGAATTGGTCCAGTGAACTTGTATATATTTATACAAAATCAGCATTTTGTGTCTATTTTATGGTTGTAATTAAATAGTATTAATAAATTATGATAATTTGGTTGCATCTCTTTTTAAATCCACTAAGGATATAATCATTCTAGTTCACATGCACTAATATTGGGTCATATATGGATGGTTGTGAGCAAACAATTCATTTTCAACTTGTTGACTTGTCATTTTATGGATATCAGCGAATAATACAATTGATTACTTTAATATTCTTCAAAAAAATTCCCTTGTTTGTTATTATATTTTTTTTATACTTTAGGAAGCAAAATATGTCTCACAAATTCCTCAAAATTTTCAGTCCCATTTCCAAAAAGAAATTGGTTATGGAAGAAGAAAAGAGCTATATGTTATAGGAATTGAATGAGAATAACTTATACAACAACATACCCAGTAGAAATAAGAATAACTTATGTACAATATAATTATTTATAATAAGCCTAATTTGGTAACTCAGAAAATAAAATGAACAACTTGGTGTAATGGGTTAGGAAAACGTTAATACTAGCGCGGAGATGAGGATGTTGAAATGGATGTGTGGACACACCAGAAGAGATAAGATTGGAAATGAGATTATTCAAGGGAAGTTATTGTGGCAAACAAACTGAGAAAAGCGAGACTGTGATAATTTGGGCATGTGCAGAGAAGCAGTGTTGACATTCCTGTTAGGAGTTGTGAGAGGTTGGATTTAGGAGCTACGCGGAGAGGTAAAGGTAGACCAAAAAAGTATTGAGGGGAGGTGATTAGACAAGATATGACAGAACTTCATATCACTAAGGACATGACCTTAGATAGAAAGGAGTAGAGGTCGCGCATTAGGGTAGAATGTTAGACGGCTAATAGGGGTAAGATGATATCTTACCTTGTGATATAGTAGGCTAATAGAGGCAGTCGTGTCGTTATATACTGTGTTGTCATTATCCGTCATTTATTTTGTTATTAAAACTTTTCATTTAATGTCCAGTCGTTGTTTCATATCTTGTATTTTCAACTGTTGGGGATGATATTTTTGAGATGAGTGTCTTTTGAAAACAACCGCTCTATCTCTATGAGGTATGGTAAAGTCTACGTATATTTTACTCTCCTTAGACCTACTTGTGCGATTTCACTGGGTATGTTGTTATTGTTGTAGTGCATAGTAGTTTAAGTTTTATCGGAATATATAGATTTTTTTCAAAAAATAGTTTCAGAAAATTTATCCACATATAGTGCGTATAAAAAAGTCAAATTATTCTTTAATTGGTGATTATCATTGAGAAGAATAAAATTCAATTAATAAATGTACACCTCCTTATATAACCAATCTCATCCTTGCCTTATTCCTTAGTAATAACAAAAGAAGCACAACATTTTTAGCAACCATGGAGGAAACTAACAAAGAATCAACTAAAGATGAAATCAAATACAGAGGAATCAGAGCAATGCCCTTTGTCATAGGTAGTTTATTTTTTGTGTCTGCTATATTAACTGCTTATATTAAACTCTTTAGTATGACGATGATATGAAATGAGCTCATATAGCCGAGTCCAACTTCTTGTTGTATGCTAAACTTCAGGAAATGAGACATTTGAGAAGCTAGGAACAATTGGGAGCTCATCAAATCTCTTGGTTTATTTGACAAGTATATTTCATTTGAAGACCATAACAGCTACTAATATTGTCAACATCTTCAATGGAACTTGCAACTTTGGTACATTGATTGGAGCTTTTCTTTCTGATACTTACTTTGGCCGTTTCAACGTCCTTGGATTTGCCTCAGTGTCTTCCTTCTTGGTATAACAAATATTCATCTTGAAAGAGATTTACGTTGAGAGTTGTTGATATAACAGAAGTCACTTTCTATGAAAAACGATTAATAATGATATTTAAGTATGAGTTGAAGCAAGTAACATGAAAAAGATACTTGGATTTGCCTCAGTGTCTTCTTTCTTGGCACATGAAAAGAGTCGAAAAATACTTGTGTTGAAAAAAGATTGAGATTAGGAGTGTGTTTGGTACGATGGGAAGATATTTTCCATGGAAAATATTTCTCAATGTTTGATCGGTGAGTAACAATAGTTTAGCAGTTCAGAGTGTGTTTAGATGATATAATGTGTCAGTTGAAGCAAGTAATATGATCTGAAAAGTTAAAATAGCTATAAGGAAAATGACTTTCGCCAGATTCCACTTGTGCGATTTAACTAGGTATGTTGTTGTCGTAGTAGTAACCAGATTTTATCCTTAATTTCAAATTTGACAATTTACAGGGAATGCTAGTTCTGACATTAACAGCAGCAGTCTCAAAGCTTCATCCACCTGAATGTGGAGACCAAGAAGCTTCACCAATATGTGTTGGTCCAACAACAGGACAAATAACATTTTTACTAGTAGGCTTTTGTTTGCTAGTAATTGGTGCTTCTGGCATAAGGCCATGTAACTTAGCGTTTGGAGCTGATCAATTTGATCCCAATACTGAATCAGGAAGAAGAGGAATCAGCAGCTTCTTCAATTGGTACTATTTCACCTAAACATTTGCTGTGATGCTCTCATTGACTGTCATTGTGTATGTCCAAACAAATGTCAGTTGGTCACTGGGATTAGCAATCCCAACAATTATGATGTTCCTTTCTTGTGCACTTTTCTTTGCGGGCACTAAAATATATGTCAAGCTTGTGCCAAAAGGCAGTCCTTTGTCAAGTGTGGCACAGGTCTTAGTGGCTGCATTCAAGAAAAGGCACTTGCAGCTGCCAGAACAACCATGTTACTCCCTATTCAACTATGTGCCTTCCAATTCCTTGTGTTCTATGCTTCCTTACACTGATCAGTTTAGGTAATTCCACTTTCCAGCATCAAAGTTACGACTTAACTTCGCGTACGTTCAGCAAAGATAATTATTGACTAACTAAAAGGGCTCATGATTTCAGATTCTTGAGTAAAGCAGCAGTTAAAACACCAGAAGACCAGATAAACTCATCAGATGGATCAGCAGTCAATCCATGGAGGCTTTGCAGCATTCAACAAGTAGAAGAAGTGAAATGCTTACTTAGAGTAATCCCAATATGGGTTGCTGGAACTATCTACTATGTCTCTGTTGTTCAATCACAAAATTATGTTATCTTCCAAGCCTTACAAAGTGACAATCAACTAGGCCACATCAATTTTCACATCCCGCCAGCATCTTTCATAGTCATTTCCATGCTTTGCATAACCATTTGGCTACCAATATACGATCGCGTTTTACTTCCATGGCTTCGGAAATTCAGAGGGAAAGAAGATGGAATCACCCTCCTCCAGAAAATGGGAATTGGAATATTTCTATCAATTGTAACAATGATCACATCAGGCATTGTTGAAGACAGGAGAAGATCCTTTGCAATGACTCAGGGGAAAGGTACAATTTCACCTATGTCAGGACTATGGCTAATACCTCAGATGGCATTATCAGGTGAGCATTTGCAAACCAATGTTTGTTTGCCAATTTTGCTAAAAAGTTGAAATAGAGAATTTGAAGTTGAAAAAACTGGTTTCAGGAGTAATGTCAAATAGTAGTACTACAAAGTTTTCACTTTTCATTCACAAAATTGCACCATGCATTCCTGTGGCTGTCTGTCGCTAATGGTGTACGTGTCCATGTACCATCCACTAATACGTGCACCAAAGGACACTCGGGATATTTCATATTTCATAGTTAGAGGTGAAATTCTTAGATTTATGAAAAACAAACACCAGAGAAAGCACTTGCCAGGGATGTTTTCATTAAGCAAGAACCGAAGTGAAACTCATGTTGAGACATAATTTCCCACTTTCAGATGCTATTTTTCAACATTAACTACAAGTACTCGTAACTGAATGCAGGTCTTTCCGAGGCATTTACATTAATCAGTGAGAACGAGTTCTTCTACAAACAATGTCCTGAAAACATGAGGAGCATCGCAGCTTCTTTCTTCTTTGTTGGATTGGCAGGGTCAAGTTATTTGAGCAGTTTCTTTTCATCAGTTGTTCATAAGACATCAAATTGGCTGACTGAGGATCTTAACAAGGGCAACTTAGACCTTTTTTATTACCTCATTGCAGCATTAGAGATTCTGAATTTGGGGTATTTTTTTGTATGTGCAAAATGGTACAAGTACAAAGGAGGGGCAATGTGAGACCAAATTTCATTGTGTAATTTTTAGTCAGCAGAGTAGTAAGGTAAGTTGTGGCTACTGCTGAACCCTATTTCATGATATAATACTAATGCCTTACACCAACAAAGATTATGGCAGGGTGGTTAGTACTCTTAAATTCTTAATCAGAGGTCTCAGATTCGAGTTGAGTCCCCCTATACAAAAGAGTCCCTCAAATTTGTCACAAGTATCACTAGTTGTTATTTTTTGTAAAAAAAAAAAAATTATTCAAATCTTCCATTCAACAGCAGATAAAAGAAATTCCCTCAAATATATTACCAAGTCACCATCATACACCCAACTTTCTTTAATCAATGAGTAGAGAGAAGCAGTACAAAAATCAAATGCTGCTAAATCATGAAATAAAAACTCTTTTAAGAATATAGATAATTGAATGCTGTTATAGCTTAATATTCGTTCTTGGTCAATTGTAACATATATAATGTAGTCAAGACATGAAAGCAAAGAAAAAGCAAGAATTCGAAGAAAAAAATGTGTATGATATATAAGGCACTTTTAAACGATGAAGACGTTTCTACTATGACTTTTGTCGCTCCAGAGGTAACTCACATTCATTATGTCTTCATTCTATCACCCACTCACCGGTTAAGTAACACTAGTCAAACATGCTCTCCCATCAAACAGTGTATGATTGCTGAATTGTCTCTATGTCAAGACCCTTCAACTTCACCACTGATTCCACGTGACCTTTAAGTGTGTGCAGCTCACGTTGCCTGCAATGAAAAATGTGGCATTCAGGTTACCAAAAGTTGCAAAAACTCAAATGTGTTTAGCAGAAGAAAACTGAAGCAAGCATTGGAGCATGTTCAACGAGTAAAAGGGAGTAGAGTAAAATGCCCACAAACGCAAGTTCAACTTCACAATCTTTACCTAGCGATTTCAGCTCTCCTCTTTGCTTCCTCAGCCAACTGATTAAGCTCATTGAAATTGGTAGCTTCACTAAACAATTTGGTGTCAGGAACTTGCAGCCCATGAAGGGTCCTCTGTGCATGGGCCCATTGAAGCTCACGTTGTTCTTTTCCGAAATCCTTCTTCCTGGTGAAAGCAATCTGCAATACAAAGAAAAACCATTACATACCACTGGATGGATATCGCATCAGCATTAATATATATATCATGTATGTATATCTATACTGCATAACTTATACCCTTTGCTCAAGAACAAGATCCCAGGCCCTTCCACTGAGAGCATATCTGATTAAGAACTTGATGATATCAAGCGGGAAGTAGAATACTAAATTGTAGAGCCAGATCACTCCAGCCCAACCCCAACCAATTCCTTCAATTGCAGCAAAGCTCCAACTTGCATAAACAGCAATCAAGGTGGCAACCTGTTTAGGAATTAGCCACCAAAAATTATAAGATTTGATGAAGTTGAGGAAATATTGCCAGAATGAATGAGCAGATGGCTTACCAGTTGAGCGATCAGGAAAGCAATCACAAGCAACAAACCAGGACGCTCAACAAACGACCAACTTCGAGATCTTGTGACAAATATCAGGGCCTGACTGATAGTGCTCACTTGAAGGTAAATTGCTGATGCAAGTTTCCTGAAGTCATCAGTTGCTGTCTTCTGAAGTGTTGATACCCCAAATACACGCTGAAAAATCACCAAACTGAGTGAGATTACAAACTAAAAACAGTACATATTAATAACAGTTCAACATCTAAACATTCCAAAAAGCAATATCAACAGATCATTTAATTTAACATATGACAGTCATCATAACAACACTATTATTAAAGTTCTGCAGCACAGGTAAGATGAAAGTCCTCCATCATTGTTCAAAGATAAAAGATGACTGGTCTGTGCAGCCAAATATTCTTACATTAGTTCTATGATATATAAATCATAACAGCTACATCACAAACTCCCTGCATCTTTTTGTGACAGTGGCTGTTCATTGTCATGTCAAAACTGCAGGGGCGAATTTACATATTATTCTTGGGTCACGGGAAACCGTGGTCATCCGACTAAATTCGGTATATTACTTGTATAATTCCTAAAGAATATATTAAATATTAGCTAAAGGAACTCATGCTCAAAATGACAAGTTGGTTCACTGGTTTGAAGGACTGCTTTTTAGCATGAAGATTGGGGGTTCGATCCCAACCAACAACACCATTTTGTCCCTTTTTAAAAAATATAGTAATGGTGCACCCGTATTCTTAAATTCCTAGATTTGCCTCTGCAAAACTAAAATTATTTGTTTAATATATAGAGGAAACTCATATGCTCACCGGGAAGAAATCTGTTTCATATGCTGCCCAAAAGAAAATGACTGTCATCATTGCCAAGTAGCCACCAAGAACAACCCCAGTAGTGAAAATCTCAGCCAGCTTCCAACTGTCAGGCAGAGGAGATGGTTTGACTCTATCCTTTGATATCGTCATAATGGTACCTGATATTATAATCAGTAGAAGTGAGACGTAGAGAAAACTCTGTAACAAGATGAGAACTAACTAAAAACTGCAGTGGCAGAAGAAACTAAACTTTATAGGAGAGCTTTTGATGAAATAAAAAATGATTTTGTACATTTGAGGGGTAGCCTCTAATTTCTATTTATTTTTGGTGCACCCATCAGGTTCCGATTTTAATTGAAGAT
>DF357599.1:135679-147203 GCA_000787875.1 Solanum virginianum
GATTTTAATTGAAGATTGGATGCCTTCTATAGAAAATCATCTTTTTCTTTCGTAGGTTCTCTAGTTAAGTATACCACATGAATGCAGGCGTTGTTCCAACAATAATAAATTAGTATCACCTTGGCACAGGAAAAGGTTACTAAACCTTAAAGAGGGTCCTACACATGGAACTTCAAAGAAATGATAAAAGCTCTGATAACGTTTTCTATCAATCTACCTCATCTTTTGATGTATCGATAATCACAGACATAGTGCATCCTCTAATTTTTGCCAGTATTTTTATCAATCAACAGAAATAAGTATTTTTTCCAATTTTGGCACACCCATTAGAAAACTACTCCCTCCGTTCACTTTTACTTGCCCATTTTAGACTTTACGTGTCCCTTAAGAAACAATGGTAATATGATTGTTTTACCACAAAACCCATATTAATTGATGTATAAAGTGAAAATCTATTTTTGAAATGTGGACAAGTAAAAGTGAACGGAGGAAGCAGTTAATAGCATTAATTATAAGAGTTATTGACTAACTTACGCTTTATTTTGTAGTAAATGTAAATAACTAAATAAGCATAGAAAGACGTTTAGAAAGATGTAGGGATCACACATTACAGCAAGAGTAAATTTAAACTCAACATTGTCTATGTTACTATTAGTGAAAAGGACCAACCGTCATTGAGGATTGCAATGATAAGCACCATGAAAGGTGGAAAATCAAACTTCCAGATAAGGGCCAGAAGCATAAAACCAAGCTGTGACATAAAATAGAAGAGGAATGTCAAAATATCACATAAGAATCATAGAGATTACAGAGAAAAGGAGAACAAGCCAAAAACACATACCACAATACGGATTGTGATGGAAACAGCATATATCTGCCGATGCAAAAAAAGAAAGATAAGTTAACAATATCGTACATCATTGACAGATTGTAAGTGCAGTAAGCTTATTCAGGACTACAATCAGGCACTACTCTCTCAAAATAACAGATGCTAAGATATAGCAAAAAATTAGGATGCATAAGGATCAAAATATTACACCTCTAGTAGAACCAACAAGACAAATATATACCGTGTAGTTTTTCATTCTTTGAAAGATAGCTCGACTAGTCAGAACAGCACTAATGATGACACTGAGACCAGGTTCAGTAAGAACAATGTCAGAAGCACTACGAGCAGCATCAGTGGCATCGTCAACAGCGATCCCGATATCAGCCTTCTTTAAAGCAGGAGCATCATTGACTCCATCACCAGTCATTCCACAAATATGCTTCCTAGCTTGCAAGCGCTTTACTATCTCATATTTGTGCTCTAAAGCAATGAGCAAGACAAGGTATCAGTAAAGACATACATTCTGATAAACAAGTACCTCATTGAATGCCCAAAACTACAGACATAAAAGAATTTTCTGAAAGATATATACCAGGAAATACTCCAGCAAAACCATCAGCCTTTTCTATCAGTTCATCAATTGGTAAAGAAGCAATTGATTCATCCTTAGTTTGCCCCAACAGAGCAGATGAAGGATACATGTTGGTTCCCATTCCCAGGCGGCGCCCAGTTTCTTTTCCTATAGCCAGTTGATCCCCTGCCGAGAGAACAGACATCAAGAAATTTAAGCAAGCACATAAACATGTTAAAACATTGACGCAGCAAAAAGTGCATGACCAGTAAGACACCCACCCAAATTACATCAGAGCTTTTTACAGCAAAAAGTAATATCTTGGTAAACACAAATTGATGGACAAAAAGTATTTAAGTCTTTAGAATTCAATTGTGAAATCCTGATTAACACAATAAATGATATGCCAAGGGACAGGCATAGACACCACTCTCAAGCCAATAAGACCAGGTGGTGCCTCTAAGCTGAATCATAATCCAGTCCATACGAAAAATCAAAAACATAAAGGCACAGCCCAATTAAGAATTTGGAATGAATCAAAAGTAGTATTTGAAGCAACAAGCTCGGAATACTAAGAATTAGTACCAGAGTGCATTGCCATCTCAAGTTGGTGAAAATTTTGGAAACCTCTATTCACTGGATATATTTTTCCTTTCTCTCTTCCTTTTATTAAGGGGTTGGTAGCCATGACACCCAAGTTACCAATATAGCATGCAGTCTATTTGCAAACAATGTTTCAATACATTGAACGTAAAAACAAAAAATTCAGAAATACCTGTGATCATTTTAACATTCACTCCAAGATTCAAAGCTCTCCTAATAGTCTCAGCACTGTCATGTCTTGGTGGATCAAACAAAGGCAGGAGACCAATGAATTGCCATGGTCCTCCTGGACTCTCCTTCCTTCCCTCTGGAACTTCCTGCATGGAAAGTTAGGATGTACGCAATTAAGCAAATTAAGCCTCTATTTTTTAACACAGTGATTGGACTTGGAGACATGTAATTAATCCCTCCTCTCCACTATAGAAGTATTAGGTTATATGCTTAAGATGCAAGATAGTTGATTCATTCAATTAATATACAATATGATGAGTTCCACAGATCATAGAGGGAAAGCAAAATACCTGGTATGCCACACCAAGTGAGCGCAAGCCCCTCTCAGCAAACTTATCAATCACTGCATGAACTCTCCGTTCTATGTCTGACTTGTTGTGTGCAAGATTTAGGATCTAATCCACATTGCAGTGATTGGTTAGAAAAAGCAATCATGGAAAGTAAAAGCAAGCAACGAAGGACTACCTAGATGATAGCAATCATACCTGCTCTGGTGCCCCTTTGCTGACCCTGTGCATTTTTCCCTCACCATCAAGGTAAGTAAGTGCTGTTCGCTTGTCGGTTGGATTGAAAGGAAGAAAGTGTATTTCACGAATACCAGCACGTGCCTGAATTAATGGCAGCATTAGAACAGTTCTCTAGCAAAAATGGATGCACTAATCACTCAGTCAGCAATTCTTAAGTTACCTCCTTTGGATCAGACAGCATCCCAACAATAGCAGTATCAATGGCATCCTGGTTCTCTGTTCGAGACGCTCGAGCTGCCATCAGAACAACAGTATCTGCATCGATGCCTTTGGCAAAAACCTGAAAATTTTTAACAAACAAAAGAAAATCAGAGACTGCGTAGAATAACGAATAAGACTGAACTTTTATTCTCACCTCAACAAGGTTTTTGTCAACAGTAAGCTTGTTTAGTGTAAGGGTCCCTGTCTTGTCACTGCAAAGCACGTCCATACCAGCCATCTCCTCAATAGCTGTCATTCTTTTTGTAATAGCACCCTGAATAGTTAAAATGAAGAAATATGCAATCACATATTAGAACTTCTTTACTATGATAATTCACTTTGAAGGCATGCGCAAACACTATATCCTAAGATAAAGATGCTAACCAACAAACCTGTTGAGCGAGACGATGAGAACCAATTGCCATTGTCACTGAAAGAACTGTTGGCATCGCAATTGGAATTCCACCAATGAGAAGGACAAGAAGATTGTCAATCCCAGGACGATATTTGCGGTGTTGGATAGGGTACATCACAATAATCTCTATTATCATCCCCACTGCAATAGAACAGATGCAGAAGTTTCCAATAGCAGTCAAAACCTGATAGAGTCATCAACAACATTGAATGTGAGATTCAGAAGAATGAGATCATAAACTAACATACAAAACCATCAAGACAATACAAGTTCAACTCACCTTTTGGAAGTGTCCCACTTGGTTTGTACTGTCAACAAGGTGTGCAGCCTTCCCAAAAAAGGTATGAACCCCAGTAGCGATTACTACAGCTTCTATCTCTCCCTGTTTACAAGTGGAACCAGAGTAGACACCATCTCCAGGACCTTTTGTCACAGGAAGAGATTCACCGGTCAAAGCAGACTGCAAGCAATAGATAATTTCAGCGCCACAGTTACAGACAAAATATTGAATGCAGAGAGCAGCCGCTTATCAAATCGTAAAAACTTAATCACCTGGTCAATTTTCAGCGGATCGCCTTCAAGAAGACGAGCATCCGCAGGAATAATATCTCCCAGTTTAATACTGATTATGTCCCCAGGAACAAGAACAGCAGCGTCTTCTTCATTCCATTTTCCATCTCGAAGAACCTGCATATATCGACAAAAGCAAACAACAGGACGACTTTCAATTAGTTTCCGACCTCACACTTCCCATCAAAATTATGAAAGTTAACAACTTTCACATGCTGTCTAATAGCAATTGAATAACAGATTATGGTTGATGACTCCAGAACCTTGGCTTTAGGAGCGAGCCGAGCCATGAGAGCAGCTGCTGCATTGCCAGCATTGTTCTCCTCAATAAAACTAATTGTTGAGTTAATCAAAAGTAAGGTAATGATACCCACAAAATCTTGCCAATCCGGAGGCTTTCCCTACAATATAATTCAACATACATTCAATTAAGTCAAAAGAACCAGCACACTATCCCATATAACGGTAAATCAGAAACTTGGAGAACAAAGAAAATCTTTTCACTTAATCACAAAAGAACCAGCACACTATCCCATATAACGGTAAATCAGAACGTCGATGCTTACTCCTCCATTTGCAAGAGCAATTGCCATAATAGCAGCAGCTTCCATAACCCATGAGAGAGGGTTCCACATAAACCCCAAAAATTTCAAGAATTTGCTCTCCTATAACACATCAAACAGTAATCTTCAACAATCATAACACTTTAACTTAAAGACATCTAATTTTCAGCTAAAAAGAGTCAATTCAAAGTCCAAACAAGACACTAAAAAGAAAAAAAACAAAAAAAAAGGAGAAAAGAGGAAAAATTTCAGCAACAAAAAGAAAACTAACCCATGAAAGTACCAAATCAAAAAAGGAAGAGAATATACAGGAGATTCAGTTCCAAGTGGACCATCAGGAGAATCAAAAAACAAAAGGAACAATTTTGCAAAAAGAAAACAAAAAGAGTAATCATCATCACCACACCTTCTTCTCCTCAAGTTTGTTGTACCCAAAAATTGCCAACCTTTCTTGGGCAGCTGTACTAGTAAGACCCTCTTTGGTACATCTCAAATTTTCAAAAACTTCTTCAATGGGTATATTCTCCTGCAATTACAACAGCAACAAAAGAGGAAACAACCCCATTAAAACCAACAAAAGATTCATTAACAAAAATTTGATCTTTTCCAGTCAGATCCATTACCAAATCCACAGTCTCCTTTAATACTGCATCTAACACCTCAGGTTTCTCCCCCATCTTGCTCAATTTCCTCTCTTCCTAGTTCAAGATTCAAAACAATTTTATTTATTATATCAATGAGGTGCTAAAAAACCACTCATCAAAAAAAAAACAAGATAACTGAGTTAAGCAAGAACTACCCACTAAAGAAAGATAGGGTTTTTTTTGGGTCCAGAAATAGGATTGGTAAGTTGCCCACCAAATCCAAACAGAGTGTAGAAGACTTAATATACTAACAGGCTTCAAGCACTGCTACCCTGTTATCTCCTCTCCTTTCCGAAATCCTCGTCACAATTTTTTCTTTTTTTAAAGAATCATATATACTAATTTTGACCAATATTGTCAAAAAAAATTTTGACAGCAAACAATATAAATTTTAACTAATTTCACATCATTTTCTTTTTTAGTTTGAAAGTTGAACAATACTAAATATTGAAAAAATTGTAACTTAGATTACTTTTCGTGTAAATTACTTTTTTTTTCTCATTTAAAAAAATAATGTCTATTTTTTAAAATAATTTGAAGATATCTTGACTATTTATTTTAAATTTAAAATTATAAAATTCCAAAAAGAAAAAATTTAAGCTCTGCATCAAATTTAAAATTAGATAAATAAATTAAAACAGATAAAATTGAATTGTTATACAGTTTATCAAAGTTCCTACTATAATCCTTTTAACTTTATACTGCATAATGTTTTTCTTTCACTAAAATAATTTTTGCTTTATTTCACTTTTCATGTTTTCAATACTAAAAATAGTAACACAGTTTCTTTCCAGATATAAAGAGATTCTATTGTCTCAGTCAGTGAGTGACAACTTGGAGTAACAAGAATTATTATTGATAAATTTTAATTATCTATACATATATATATATATATATACTAATCTTATTATACGCATTTTATGCATGATCAAGGTGTGTAGCTTATTGATAACAAATATTATATTAAAAAAATTAAATTTAATTATGAACTTATAAAAAAATAAATAATTCACTATAAAAATAATTTTAATAAATTATTTATTTATAAAAATATTATATATCATGATAATATTAAAAGTGAAGAATTCGCGCAAATTAAATTTTATCCCTTTATTTTGAAAGCAAATAGTAAAATTAAAGAGGTGTGCCTGCACATGGTCATGTGCCCCCCATCCACACAAACAGTACCATACTTCTTTTGGCAGTAGTCTTTTCATTTTTATTTTTTTTTAACTTTTGAATTAATTAAACTTTTATAGTTATTTTTGTGAATAAGAAGAAAGACAAATAAATATCTTCTTGTCCACAAAAACAAATAAAATAAAATATTTTTTGAATAAAAAAGATAGTCAACTTTCATAATGCACGTTACTTAACACTAAACTTGTTTGACGTCTATAGCTGGTCACAGGCTATAATTTTTTATTAAAAAAAGGTAATTAAACTAATAATAGTAATAGTATTATTTATTGGATCTCTTCAACATTTTCTTATTTTTAATTATTTTGTTGTGGACTGATATATTTGCTAATAATAATTTTTTTAAAAAAACTTTAAGCCTGCAAATTGACACATTCCTTCAACCAGTAGACCTCGTCAATTTTTTTCCCACCTTGCTTACAATTTTCTTGTTTCTTAAGACTGCAGGAGAATTATTTATTCTTCTTAATTATTTTTTTCACAAATAAATCATAGTTTATTAATAATATAATCATTTCATTTATACTGACAATTCAAGTAAATAATTGTAATATAATTCACTGTCAAAGAATGTGGTGAAGTGAATGGAATTTTCTTTCCTTAAATAGGGGTCTTGGGTTCAAGCCCTAAGTATAAAAAAATATTTGGTAGGGAGCGTTTTCCCCTGTTCCAATGCGAGTGCCAGATATCGAATGGGCAATAAAAATAAAGTAATACAATTCAATTTTCAACTATGCTTTAATTCTTATGCATATACTTTTCCACTGAATGGGTCCCACGTGGCGCAAATTCAAGGTAATCGTGTTCCAATGTGGTCATTGGATACTGAATATTTTAAGTTTTAACTATGTTTAATTCTTATGCACATACTTTTCCAGAAAATTTGGTGTTAATTGAGTCGGAAAAAGAATTAATTACGAATTCAGAATTCTACTTCAGATTATAAATTTTTGAAGTCTTTTTTATTCTTAAACTTTATGTCCAAGTAAACGTCATCACATAAAGTGGACAGGAGGTGCATCAATATTTGATAGTAAATTTAGTTTTTATTAGCAATTTGCATGAAAATTGTGAATTTTTTTTTAAGTTGGTATATAGCTAATTTTTATTTTTAATTTTAGCTTGATTAGTCATGTTCATGCATCCACGTTTTCGAACAATAATTGAAATACAAATCCAATGATCTTGGCCACTACACATAATTATAATTTTGACAATGTCACATGGGATTGTATAATCCTTAATTAATAAAGTTGAAGGTATCAAAATTTACTAATAATAATTAGGACGTGATAATCACTGCTAAATTATTTCTAAACTAGCCAATTGGCAATCAACAATTCATCACTTAAACATATTCTTAAAATAAAAATATATTAAGTATATAATTGGCAAATCATTGAACAATTCATTTTAAGGATTTTTTTTTCCAACTGAAAAAGGTACAATAATTGTTTTTTAGTGGAACTTTCACGGAAGAAAAATCAAAAAAATAGACAGCTTTTTGTGTGTCTACGGAACAATTAACAAATCGTTAATATTTTTTGGAAAAGAATAGTAGGTAACTTGTAATTAGTTTTAACTTTTTAATATGTCATTTTCAAAAAAAAATTTTCTAGCCCTATTTTTATATTTGTGATTTCTCATGTCCCTTGAGGAAGCTGGCTGGTGATTATTTTTTCATTTTAAAATAATTATCATATTTTGAAAATTTTATTTAATTATTTTAAAAATTAAATTTAATTAACTAAATATTTAAAATAATATAAAAAATTATAAATTATAATAAAAAATATATATTAAAATATTAATCAAAATTGATACTATTTGATTCTAAAAATAAATTCTTTGAATAATTTATTATTTCTTCATCTCAAATTGTTTATCGTTTTTATTTAAAATATTATTATTTTAAAAGTTCAAGAAACAATTAATTATTTTTAAAAAAATTTATCCTCAATACACACAAGTTCAATAGGATAAATATTTAGCTGAGTCCGAAATAATTTAAAATCGATGGACTAACTAATAAGATCCATCAATTAACAAGTTTTTTCTAAAAGTAATAAATGTCATTAATTAAGCATTCTTAATTAGAGTACGTTCATCTGTAAATAAAAGATTTTAAAGTCGTTTAATTATAATTACAGGAGTAAAATTAAGAGTACTCAAATATTAATGCACTAAATATCAATACTTTTCGTGGCAATAAATGCAAACGTAAGCTTAATAGACAAAAAAATATTAAATTTATTGACTAATTTAAGTAAATATTAAATGTGGGTAAGACTTTTTTTATTATGAACATATGAAATTTTCAAGTATTTTTATTCAAAAAAAAATCTCTTATGAGTAAAAAAAGAGTAATATATAAAAACATATTTTTCTGGTGTAAATCTTAGTCCAAATATGTATTAAAAAAATAAATTCTTTGAGTAAATTTATACCTTTTTTTGGATATATTCAGTTCAATACATATATAAACTCTTTTCTTCTGAAGATGAATTATTTCTGCTCAAAATGAATAGGACTTTCTTTCTTTTGAAAGATTAATTATTATTTTCAAACTCATTAATTATATGCGTTGACCATATATTTAATTAGTGAAGCACAAGATTCATTTTTAACAATAATTTATTTTAGCTCAAAATAATAATCACCATGAAAGTTTAAAACTAATATTGACGATCATTTTCAATTATGCTCTTAACTAAAAATAACTTAATAAATTATGATATTTACAATTAAAATGAAAGGTTAAAATATTTGTTTAGAAGTAGAAAAGTTGGAGTTAAAAATTGCTTAAACATGGTGCATGCTAAAAGTTTAAAAAGTTTAGTGATGCCTTTACTTTTCCTCCATAATTCAACTATCTTTCTTTTTAATTATCTTTATTTATTATTCCCTTTTTCTCTTTTCTACTTTCTCTACCATCCGTACATTATCTACAACTTACATTTTGGCTCCTTTTACGTCTTTTCCAAGTTTTTCGCCCCTTATTTTGTTGAAAAGTTACCCTTCTAATGACTCAATCGTTAATTCATCGCTAGATGAGATTAGTATGAAATTTTTATTATTTAACGATAATATTATATTTTATTATAATAAAAATAGTTTTTAGTAGCAATAAATATATAAATTAATAAAGAATATTAAAATTTTTACTGATATTAGCTAATTGATTCCGAATTCAATGTTGGTGTAGACTCTAAGAGCATTTACAAAAAGTGCTAAAATATAATTGTCACTAGTAATTGCCTCACAAAAAAAATCTTATCTAATGACAATTAAGCTACTATCATCAATTATTTGCTGTTAAAACAAAAATTTAGTATAGTGTTTGTCGCTAATTTTTATTTTCTAATACATATTATTATTTATATAAATGTTTATTTTTACTTATTAAGTTTGAAAAATCAAGAAATAATTTATCATTTATAACTTATTTATCCTTATTGTCAAATGCATACTTAATATAATTAGATTACTTATGATAATTAAATATGCTATAACAAAATTGTCATTTTATTTATTGTTTCTTCAGCAATAGTGTTATGACTAACAAGTGAGGCATGCTCAATTGGCTAAGCATCTTCACATCAATCTATCTTGAGAGTTTGATTATACTGGAAGATACGCGAAAACACTAAACATTAAGTATTTTTTTATTTGATTTAGCATTAATAAATAAAGTTATCTGATAAATGTTATTGATAAAGGCGATAAATATCTTGTTTAATTAGTTAAGATGCACGCAAGCTAATTCAGATCCCACAGTGTGTTTAACTTTATTATTTAGAGTAGGCCATCAATAGTTTTGGTGTATCTTAGATTGTTAATGACGAAGTATTATTTATTTATTTATTAAGGTGACACAATATTAGTGACAACAAATCCTTGAATAAGCAAAATGACAAAATGTGGGTTGGCCTAATTTAACGGTTATGACGACCAATATTGGAAAAAGTTTTTCTATCAAATGAACACTATATTTTTATTGTGAAAATTGAAAAAAAAAATGCCCTTTTATTGAGCTTAAAATGGCATTGCTTATTCTTTTAAAAAAGTATATTCTTCTAATTAATTTTTAGTATATAGTCTCGTATATGCCGTCAAGTTTATTAGAGACAGTCTGTTCACCAGACTTCTGTTTTATGAGCTACAAAAAATAAACTATCAGATATTATTTTTGATATTTCAAATGTATTATTTTAAAATATCATTATATCATATGAGATATGTCCAGAAATTAGTGAATACAGGTTAGTCAATTGAACTTTCTATGATGTCAATTAGGTTCTTCATAATTATTTTTATATCATTAAAGATTGTAGCGGGTCGATCGGAGTAGTAATTACTATTTCTAATTTAATCCGAGGTTTCTAATTAGAAATTGTCTTTGATCAAAAATATTTTACCTTTTAAAATGAAAATTTTCAATATAAATTTAAATTAATTGTTTCCAAAATAGGTATCGAATATAGAACAAGATATTAAAAAAAAAAAGAAAGAAGAAAGGTCGTTCATAATTATAGTACTTTATATATACTCATGTTTCATTCTCTTTTACTGTTTGTTTACCTAACTGTCAAATTTGATTTTGATATTATATATTTTTTGTTATTTATAAGCGTGATTAAAAAAATTCACTTAATTATTGGGTGTTTGATGAACTCATCAAGGAGAGAAATCAAATGGAGTAAAGAGATTAGACAAATCAAAAATAGTCTTTATTTAAGTTTATGTGGTACCAAGTAGGACAAAAAAAATCATTGTTTGAATTTTCAAAGGATCTAAAATTTAATTTAAATTAAAGTTGGGTGGGGGTGGGGAGAAAGATAGTTTCGTCCACCAGAATTAAAAGTTCCAAAAAATAAAATGTAATTTTATGGTGTACTTTCTATGATGATCGTTAGGTACTTTATGTCCATGTATTATGGGCTACTAAGTGTTAGGTATTTAAGGATTTCTTCTTTCTTAAAACAAAGAAAAAGTCTTTTTTTTTTGGTACATAGGAAAAGTCTTTTGTGAGCTTACATGAAATATCTATTTATCATTTATTGAAGTTTCCAAGAAGAGTCTAAAGTTCGAAAATATAATAAGGTTAGAGCTTGTATGTTAGATGGGGTCAAATAAGTGAAAAATATAAAAGAAAAGGATGGTTTCCAAT
>DF357598.1:7229-29423 GCA_000787875.1 Solanum virginianum
AACAAGTTCATCTCCAAAGCTAAGGTATGTGGGTTTCTTTCATGGGTTCCTTTCACACATGATACCCAAGCTTCTTTTTACATAAAATTGCTTGATTTAAAGATGATTTACTCATGGGTCTTATTTATTATGAAAATCAATGCACACTATGTTGGGGTTTATGAAATTGTGACTGTTTTACTATGTTTTGGGCTATGAATCAAAGATCTAATGTGAGAATTGATGAAGGATTTTGATGTATACTGCTTGAGGGTGTTTCCAAGTATCTAATTAATTGTTTTATATTGAATTTTCTATCATAATTTCACTCTTGAATTGCATGGTTTTACACTAGCACTACACACCCTCTAAATGTTTGATAAAATATTCGATTATGGTTCCTTGAGGAATTGAAGGTATAATACATATTTTATGAGTTGAATGACTATGTGATGATGAAATAAATGTATGTATATGAGGGCTATATGATGATGAAGTGAATGTATGTATATGGTATTCTCTATATAGTGTTGGAATGTATCTATGCCCTGCATGGGGGTTGAGTGCTGGGTAACCTTGTCATGGGGTTAGTACCTTGATAACCTATTGGGGGTTTGTACTTCGGCACCACGAGTGGTAGGGTGTGACCGAATAAGCTTGTCAAGGGGTTCATACCTTGATAACCTATTGGGAGGTTTGTGCTTTAGCATCACGAGTGGTAGGGTGCGACTATCCATCAATCATGTTGGAGGTTTATACCCATCAACCTATCGAGGGGTTTGTACTCTAGCACCACGAGTGGTAGGGTGCGACGATCCACCAATCTATCGAGAGGTTTGTACTCCAGCACCATGGGTGGTAGGGTATGATGATCTACCAACCTATTGATGGGGTTTGTACCTCAATCACCAAGGGTGGTAGGGTGTGATGATCCACCAATAGTTTAATGGTCTCTTCTTACACATATGGTTAATACGTCAATCACCAACGGTGGTATGGTGTGATGATCCACAAATAGTTTAATGGTCTTTTCTTACACATATGTTATGTTCTATGTAAGCATGTTTTACTTCAAGTCTCATTCGTACATGTCATATTATTAGTATACTATTCATTGCTTATGATTATGCATTTTGCCTATGTTGCCTATCTCTTGCTGCATTGCATCCTACATACTTAGTATATTCAAATGGACTAACGCATACTCTATGCCTATATAATGTCACCATGTAAGAATTGGAGCATTGCTTGATCATCCTCCTCCTTCACGTGGATAGTTTGATTTCCTACAAGCTTGTTGGTGAGTCCTCCATTTCGGGGATGTTGCTTATGATCTCTTGATATGTATTAAGACTATCTTTCTTTTGGTTATGTATTGACTATAAGGGTGAGCCTAGTTGCTTGTCTTAGCCCCTACTCTTATTTATGTAGTAGAGGTGTTGTTGGACATGTTATGTATCTATGCTATGAGCTTTGACTCTCTTGTTCTTGATGTTATGATATGAGAGTTTACCCTTAGTCTCGATTCCCTTGTTTATGCTTATTCCTCATTGTCATTTTAATTGCTTCCGCGACCAAGGATGTATAATGATATGCTATGAGGCTTGTTTGGGGTTCCTTCAGATTCCCCATTCGCCGGGCACATCTAGGCCCTAGGCTTGGGTCATGATAGTAATAGTCTATTAGTTGCAATTTTCAATTTATAATACTAGTCCCTAATTTTACTTTTGTTTTTTGTTTTTGTTTCTTAGTAGGGAGCCAGCATTGTATGCCAAATACCTAAAGTAAGGGTGAAGCACTTGTGCCCTATGGCCCTGAGATTACTAAGTTAATCTACAAAATGAATGCCCAACAATGCGAAGCAGCTAGACAGAGAGAGTTGGCCATGAATCCTGCAGGTGGGGGAAACAACGGTCTAGGTGACAATGACAATGTTGGTAATAAGGTACCATCGGCAGCACCACTTAGACAGGTACCACTGTCTAGTGTAGGAGCCCAAGGATCTCAATAGTCCCAAGTAATGAATGATGATAATGAGGGTACTGGAACCACCGGGGAAATTATACTTCCTCCACTGCCCGCAGGTGTTAAGTTTACTATTACTAGTACTATGTTGCAGATGCTATATTTGAAAGGGTTGTTCGGTGGAGCAGCAACTGAGGATGCAAATCAACATGTCCTAAACTTTCTGGCAACATGTCAATCACCTAAGGGTCCAGGGGTAAGTCAGTAGGCAATTGGGTTATGGTTATTCCTATTCTCTTTTTGGTACGGCGACTAAGTGGCTGAATGAGCTTCCACATGATTCCATCTGCACTTGGGGAGAGTTAAAGGAGACATTCTTGGAGAGGTTCTTCCTCACATGAAGACGGCTAAAAATCATAGATGACATTGGGTCTCATAAGCAACTACTGAATGAAGCACTACATGAGACTTGGGAGAGATTTAGGCAGAAGCTCAAGCAGTACCCCGATCATCCCCTCACAGATGAGCACTTGAAGGAAATCTTCTATAGGTCTTGCAACTTTGTGACAAAGCCTATCAATGATGCTACTTTAGGGGGATCATACATGTCTGGGACTTTCCCAGACATAGTGGTGATCTTAGATCAGCTAGCCAAAAATAACAGGGCATGGTACACTAGAGATGGAGATTGTTCAGGGCTCGTCTTTAAGATGACTGCGGAATAAGGATGGAAGGAGGAGGAACGAGATTAAGACATGGCCTACATGAAGATGTAACTGGACTTGCTGGCGAAGCAGTTCTTAGATAGAGGCGCAGGAAAGATAAAAGTTGTAGACACCAAGCCCAAGTACGATGATCAAGGTTATAATTATGATGAGGAGGCGAACTTCTTAGGCTGCCAGGGAGGTTACCAGCCATTCATCACTAGTAATCAAGGTCAAAACTATGGTCATGATCAGAACCATCAAGTAAACTAATAAATAGAGACGACTATAGAAAAACTGAGCATCAAAATGATAGTGGTGGAAACTCAAAATTAGATAAAGGTTCTTGACAAAGTTGAGTCCACCGAGGTAGGGATGCGAGATATAAAAGGGGAGATATCCAATGTTTGGCTGCTGGTCGACTCACATTCCACCTTGATCAAGTAACTAGATGGCAGATGGGGCAATTGTCAGTATCAATAAATCATAAAAAAGCTGGGTCACTTCCTAGTAATACTATTCATAACCCAAAAAATAATGGTCATTGCATGGCAGTAACTACAAGGGGTAATAAGGTACTTTCTGACCCTATTATACCTAGTAATATAGGTTTGGATGAAGCTAAAGGCAAGATGCCTGACCCCATGGAGGTGCATCCTGATGATTTGAGTAAAGAAGCTGAGGTGACACCAGCAGAGCCTGAGATTTTTAAAGAGCCTAAGGTGACACTAATAGTGACTTAACCTCTGCCAACAATTCCTAAGACACCACCACCATTCCCACAGAGGTTGCAGAAGAAGGTCGATGATGGCAACTTTCATAAGTTCTTATCTATGATGCTTATTCCTCATTGTCATTTTAATTGCTTCCGCGACTATCTCTCTAGTAGAGGCACTTGAGCAGATGCCGAGCTACGCTAAGTTTATGAAAACTTAGTGACTAAGAAAAAAATAGAACGATCGATCTGCTAATCAATCTCCACCACTATAGTGCCATTGCCACAAGATCTCGTGCGAAAAAGAAGGAAGATTCAGGAGCCTTCACTATCCCATGTACCATTGGCGCATTTGGCTTTGCAAGAGCTGTTTATGATCTGGGTGTCAGCATTAACTTGATGCCACTAGCAGTTTATAAGCAGCTGGGCTTAGGAGCCCCTACACCCACTGCAATGTGGCTGATCATGGTAGACATATCATTGAAGTGGCCTATGGGGATTTTATGTGATGTGCTGGTTTGTGTGGACAGGTTCATCTTTCCTGTGAATTTTGTCATTCTGGACTGTCAGGTGGATTTTGATGTTCCTATTATCCTTGGGAGACCATTTTTGGCTACTGGCATGGCATTGGTAGATGTAGAGCGAGGGAACTGACTTATGGACTGACCACTGAAAAGGTGAAATTTAGTGTGTGTGCTGCAATAGAGAGACCTAAAGAGGTGGCTGTGATGTCTATCTAAGATGTGAAAGAGGACTGCCTTTCTAAGATCCCACTTGAGGAAATAATGAGTGTAGACACACTAGTGGTGGTATTGATGAACTTCCCAGAGGTTGGTAATAATGGGTATGTAGACATCGTGAATGCATTGCAAAGTAGGGTAACCAGACCATTTGTCCCCAGAAAGTTGGACTTAGACCTGTAGAACAGATCTACACCGCCAACTAAACCTTCTATTGAGGAGCCTCCAGCTGTGGAGCTCAAGAAGCCGCTCCGACACTTAAAGTATGTATTTTTGAGCACTAATTACACTATTCCTGTGATTGTGGCTGCAAATCTCTAGGAAAACCAGGTAGAGGCATTGTTGTGGGTCCTACAAAAGTTCAAGCAAGCAATTGGTTGGACCATTGTAGATATTATAGGGATTCTTCTAGGGATATGCACGTACAAGATCAAATTGGAGGATAACTGTGTGCCCAGTATTGAGAACCAACACAGGCTAAACCCACCTATGCAAGAGGTAGTGAAAAAGAAGATTATCAAATGGTTGGATACAAGGGTGATACACCCCTTTTCTGATAGCAAATGGGTCAGTCCAGTTCAGTGTGTCCCAAAAAATAGGGCATGACAGTGGTAGCTAATGACAAAAATAAGTTAGTCCTTTGAGACATGTGACTGGATAGCGAGTGTGCATGGACTATCAAAAGCTGAATAAATGGACCTTAAAGGACCATTTCCCCATGCCCTTCATGGTCCAGATATTAGACAGCTTAGCAGGTAGAGGGTGGTATTGCTTCTTGGACGGATACTCGGGATACAATCAGATATCCATAGCTCCAAAGGATTAGGAGAAGACTACTTTCACTTGCCCATATGGGACTTTTGCCTTTAGAAGGATGCCCTTTGGACTATGAAATGCCCTAGCCACCTTCCAACATTGTATGATGTCGATCTTCTCTGACATGGTTGAAAACACCCTCGAGGTATTTATGGACAACTTCTCTGTAGTGGGTGATTCCTTTGAAGTTTGTCTGTCGAATCTTAGAAAGGCACTACAACATTGTGAGAAGGCTAATTTGGTGCTTTATTGGGAGAAAGGCCACTTCATAGTCAAGGAGTGGATCATTCTTGGCATAAGATTTCTGAGAAAGGCATAGAAGTAGATAAGGCGAAGATCGAAATGATTGAGAAACTACCACCTCCCATATCTGTGAAGGGGGTCCAGCGTTTCCTTGGGCATACAGGTTTCTAGCATCGATTTATAAAAGACTTCTCCATGATTGCACATTCGTTGTGCAAGCTATTGAAGAAGGACACAAAGTTTCATTTTGATGATAGTTGCAAGCATACCTTTGAAAACCTGAAGGAAAAGTTGATTTCTGCACCCGTGGTGGTTGCACTTGAATGGACTGCCCCGTTTGAGGTGATATGTGATGCAGGTGGAATTGTTATAGGTGTTATGCTCAGACAGAAGTGCAACAAGATTTTCCACCCTATCTACTACGCCAGCAAGACCCTCAATGATGCTCAAAAGAATTATACAGTGACTGAGCAGGAATTGTTGGTCGTGGTATATGCATTCAACAAGTTCAGGGCTTACCTATTGGGCACCACATCAATAGGGCACACCGACCATGCAACCTTGAGATACCTCATGTCAAAGAAAGATGCTAAGCCAAGGTTGATCAGATAGGTTCTCATACTGTAGGAGTTTAACTTTGAGATTCTAGATATAAAAGGATCTGAGAATCAAGTAGCAGACCACTTGTCCAGATTGGAGGACCAGTCAAGACTGAAGGATTGGTTGAACATTGATGGGCTCCTTTTCTGATGAGTAGTTATTGGCAACTTTTGTTGACCTTATGCCTTGGTTTGCTAATTTTGCTAACTCTTTGGTGAGCGATATTATGCCAGAGTACCTTAATGCTCACCAGAGAAAAAATTTTCTCTTTGATGTGCACAGGTACTTTTGGGATAACTCATACTTGTTTCAAACATATGCTAATGGGGTTATTAGGCAATGCATTCCTGAAGCAGAGATATTGAGTATCATGGAGGCCTGTTACTCACCAGCAGAGTTTCTTTTTTATATGCGCAGGTACTTCTGGGATGACTTGTACTTGTTTCAAACATGTGTTGATGGGGTTATCAGCGATGCACTCCGGATGCAGAGATGTTGAGTATCATGAAGGCTTGTTACGCGCCAGCAGTGGGGGGTCATCATGGTGGTGCCAAGAAGATTCTGTAATGTGGGTACTACTTGCCCACTATATATAAGGATACCCATGACTTGGTGCTTGGGTGTGACTAGTGTCAGCGATAGGACAACATCTCAAAGCGCCAATAGCTGCCCTTGACCCCAATTTTTGAGGTAAAAATGTTCGATGTATGGGGCATTGACTTCATAGGCCCATTAGTAAGCTCATATGGCATGAAGTACATACTTGTGGCAGTGGACTATGTCTCTAAGTCGGTAGAGATGGTTGCACTAATGAATAACGAAAGTAAGACTATTGCCTAATTCTTGAGGCGGAATATCTTTTCCAAATTTGGGATACTCAGAACTATCATTAGTGATAGGGGCTCATATTTCTGTAACAAGGTCTTCTGTGCTATGCTCGCAAAGTATAGAGTGCGAAGCATAAGGTTGCCACACCCTAAAAACTACAGACTAGTGAGACAGGTTGAAGTGTCAAACAGAGAGATCAAGGAAATCCTAACCAAGTCTATGAATGCTAGCAGGACTGATTGGGCGAGGAAGCTAGATGATGCACTTTGGGTTTACAGGACAACTTACAAGACACCCATTGGTATGTGCCCATATCAATTGGTGTTTGGTAAAGCCTGTCATCTACTTATGGAGTTGGAGCACAAGGCACTCTGGGCTTTGAAGAAGCTCAACATGAATTAGGAGGAGGCTATTGATCTAAGACTTGACCATCTCAATGAGTTAGATGAGTTACGCCTCCAAGCATATGAGAGTGCAGCACTGTACAAAGAGAGGATAAAGATCCAGTACAACAGGCATATTGCTCAACAGAGTTTTAGTGTTGGTGACAACGTACTTTTATACAACTCCAGATTCAGGCTTTTCCCAGGTAAGCTCAAGTCTAGGTGGTCAGGCCCATATACAATCACTCAGTTGTTCTCTCATAGTGCAATTAAGTTAGAAGAAGAAAATGGGGATCAATTTAAAGTGAATGAACAGAGAGTGAAGCAATATGTCGGTGCAGTAAAAGAAGCCCTTGCTGTTTGAGAAAGTCTGAGTAGTCAAGATTGTGCATCATGCTGCGACATTAAATTAGGTGCTCCATGGGAGGTAATCCATGCATTATAATAGTAAAAAAATGTATTTATATGTCATGCATTTTCTTATTTTTGATTTACGTTTTTCAGGTGAGTATAGGTGCTATTTTGGAGTTCGTGAGTGCATATGTTTTGAGGCTATATTAGATGATGAGGATCATGACCCTGCCCGTGTGGAGTTGTTGTACTTGCCCTATATGAGTCAAGCTGAAGAAATTGCTAAAAGGCTTCACATGGCCCACATACATAGGTTGTGTCATGTTCAACGACTCATGAGAGAAGCTATCTGATGGTTATGTGCGTATAACATGCAAGCGCGCAAAAATAGCAAAGTATCATCTTATGGGCCACTTTCACAGCCTATCACCCCTTACACGACCTGTGCAGTCTTTCGTGTGGCATATGCATGGAGGCTAGGGAAAGTTGTTGCTTCATTTGCCAAGTGGGGAGATATGGATGGTCTACACGGATCGAGCAACGAGTCACGTCTCATGAGTCGAGCCGTCAAGATGCACCAACATATGCATAGCCAGGTAAGTCCTCTAATTCGCTGGGATTGGGCCGATAGACGATCCAAACGGACCATGACACATGTCACGGGCAGTGAAGCCACCCATCTGGTAGAAGATTGACAAGTCAAATGGTTGACCAAAGGTTTCTAAATACCCCATCTTGCCCCAACAACTCATTTTACATATTTTCACTCTCTCTCTCTCTCTACCTCACGCCTCTTTTCTTCAAAATCCCTAAAAATTTCCATCTTTTTTGAGATGAATCATGAGTTTATCACACGATTCATAGCTTAATCTAAGTGTTGGTCTCTACTTTTCCAAGCAAGTCTTCTTCTCCATTTTTGCTCGTCAAATAAGACCTTAATTTCTCTATTCTCTAGTATAGATTTTGGTGCTTGCATGTGTAGATCTTAGTGCAAAAGTGTTTCTTTCTTGGGTTAATGCATCATAATTCATATTATTGATGTTGTGTGTGCATGTGGTGGTGCGAACCCCTATCATTGAATTCTTAAGGTCTTACCCATGAAAGTAAGGATTTTGGTTATTTTTGACATGACTTTTGGGGAAATTCACGTGTATATGCTATTTTGTTGATGGAATCATGATTAGGTGGGGTGAAATTGCATAAAATTTTGTGTGTGTGCATGATGAGTTGAAAGTCAGTCAAAAAGGGGCCACCACGGCCATTTCCTAGACCGTGTAACGACCCATGATGTGTTGTTAATAAGCCATTCAACCTAAGTCCCTTCCTATGGGGTCCTTTCACGGACTGTGTCTCGTTACACGGGCCGTGTATGGTCCCTTTGCACCCATATCACTCACGTTTCACTACTTAGATTTATTTTAAATCTTAACTCATATATGTTCCTAAGTGAGATGGTCCTATGATAGATCGGGTAACGCCACTCTTAAGGGTTATTATCACTTCTATAGAACAGGGAAAGTCTGAGTACCTGTTAGTGCGTCAACCTGTTTGTGCCAAAATTTCTAATGTCATATATTCATTGTGACACTTGTAGGTACTATGGGTCCTCGCTGCAGGCTAGTCAGACTTAATTAAAGGGATGAGCCTGTGTCATGCCTCTATGACTCTCCAACTATATCATCTGGTCATAAGCTAAGGCTGACTTAGGTGATGACTCCTCCAGGGGGTCCGAAGTTGGTATACGGGCAATGTCTCCCCTCACTCCCCTCGTATTACATAGGCCCTTGCAGCAGCCCAACGTAGAGCCCCCCAGTTTGAGGAGGAGGTTCCTTCTATGAAAGTGGAGGAGGAGGCGGATGCATCGGTACAAGAGGAGGATACTTTGGACTAGGAAGTGCAGGTGGAAACTCTAGAGGCTGAGGGTCACAACACTGAAGAGAGGCAGAGGAGATCGAACTTCAGGACAGTGATGATAAGGCTATACATTTTACATCTCCCGGATGACAGATCCTGAAACTGCCAGGGCACTGATTATATTTCTGCGGGCCGGTGGACTATCCCAAGAGCTAAGGATATTTACACTAATAGGCTTACAAAGGGTTTTGGGGCTTCCAACAGCGGCCAGTCATCACAGAGGTTCAGGTCCTCACGAACCAACTTGACAGCATTCCAAAAATCAGAGATACTTTTGAATCACACAAGTTTGGTTGGATGGCGCAACCACTTAGGTACTATAGGCCTGCCATAGTTGAGGAGTTCTATTCTAATTACGCTGCTAGTTTACTAAACTCTGTAGAGGGTACCCAGTCTAAGAAGGTGAAGAAACAAGTCGCACTTGCTAGGTCCCTACGGTCATATGTGATGGTGCGTGGTACACGAGTGAATATTTTAGAAAACACCATCAACGAATTCCTATTTGGGCTAGACTACCAAGTTCCTCCAGATGGCCGATTCATGGATAGACACTTGTGGATTATGGATGAGGGGCAGATGTATGATTCGTCATCTCGGGCTGAACTCTTGAGATGGATTTCCAAATGAGTTGCCATTCAAGGGGTGGCAGCACCTTGGGTTACAGACCTAAAGTGTCCTTTGATCAAAGAGTCTCTGATATTTGCTGCAAAATTTATGTGGCCGGTGGTGTGGGCCAGGTTGTGGTCCACACGAAACAATATATACTCCAACCTTCGAGTGCCTTTTGATAACATGCCTGATCTCTGGATACAGAGTAAATATAGGCCGGATTATTGCCTTTGAGATGCGAGATTGGGCCTTATTCGAAAGAGCGGGCATGCCCATCCCATGTCTGGTTCGACCCCTTTGAAAATAGGCCGGTGTTCCTACCACTCACATTTTGGACAAGAAAATAGGTCCCAAGGGTGTGGCCAACATTGCCCTAATTAAAGGTATCCAAAATTCTCTCATGAAGGTCAGACCAGGCTCGCTAGGGGGCCCGACAAACTTCCCTTCAGCACCTCCACAGTAACTCTTGCCATTTGAGGATTACACCACCGCCCTACCATCAGGCACAACTTATAAGTGGCACAAAGGTAGTGGTGTAGCCCCTCTAGTACAGCAAGGGTATGCATATATGCCCTATGAGTTCCTGGCTAGATTGGTGGCAGACCAGCAGACGACATGTGTCATTGTAGATTAGATAGTAGAAAGGATTCTGCATGTGTTCCAGTCTAACTTGCAGCGGGTGGTGGACCAACATAACAAAGTTCTTCTGAGCCAAATCACCACTTTGTAGGGCAAAGTTACCACTTTTGAGGGATGCTTCCATAACATGTTTGGGAGTATGTCCGGGGATGAAATGAAAAATCTGGTTCAGACGGCAAATGATATGAAGGCCCAGATTGCTCAACTAACTGCACAGTACCAGGCCCTCGCACTGGCCCCACCTTCAGAATCTTGGATGAGCCTGTTCAATGTTCCCATGGTGGCTGTTTTGTATGAGATATGGGGTATTCCACCCATCCCATCTGATGCACCCGCACCACCTACTGATCACCCCAGGAGGAAGAACAAGGGTAAGAGATGTGACCACAAAAATAGTCCTCCCCATGACCCGCAGAAAGAAGAAGAGCGATAGATGCACAAGGCCATTAGGGTCTAGGGCTAAGGAATAGTTGAACAGGAGGAATAAGAGCGTCTAGCAATAGAAGCAGAATGGATAGAAGCCACCGATAGCACCTTCAGACCTAGTGCTACATATGTTACTAAAGACCTCCCATGAAGGTTTGGTCCTACCAATACTGCTGACGCCTAGTGCGTCCCAGGTATGGTCTATCAGCTATCTGTTTATTTATTCATGTTATAGTGTAGTAAGGTCACTACACTATTTTTCTGGAGGGGGTTGGCAATCCTGCCATTTGAGAGTTTTTTTTTTACAATGTTTCTTTTCTCTCAAGTGTATTATCTAGTAGAACTTGCATGTTTAGGTCATAATGTTTGTGTAAATATAAGTGTTCACAGAAGTCTAGTGTCATGCCCAAAGCCTACACCCTGGACGTGACCGACACTCGAAAACTATTTTTTGGTCCCAAGCGAACCACTTGGCCTGGCTACTTACTCAGCGGAAGACTTTACAATAGTGGAAAGGCTTTAAATAAGTAACATAAAACTACTAAACTTGTCTGGATAATTAAAAAGAGAAATAACTCAACAGTGAAATCAATTTAATCAGAACTGAAGTATCTAACATATAGTTTATGGAACCTATACCAAAATAGTCTGAAAGGACTACTGGGATAGGCCCCAAGTAGCCAGAATTGAAATAAAGACTGAAATGAAATAACATCAACCAAAGAGGCCTCAGACTGAGAGGAGGGCTCACCACTGTTTGGAAGTTGTCAGGTTCTCAACGAAGTAGTTGCTGAGGAACTTTGTCACCTGCGTCTGCATCATAAAATGATGCAGGTCTTAAGGATGTCAGTATGTGGAATGTACGATATATAAAATGACCAAAACAGTATCTTAGAATATCATATTATATCTCAAAAGACATAAACATAATCCATAGTAAAATAAAAATAATTATAAGGACTTGTATGCTGAAAACTGGTAAGTAAAATATAGTTCTTAGCTTGGGGAGTTTCTCTAACCAACAACCACCTCTATGAGCTCTGTGGTGATACAGTGTCTTACCCACGCTGCCAGAGCCGTCTCATACTTTTCCAAGGTAGGGAACAAAGAACTAAGGGAGTGGATCCATCCCAAAACTGGGCCATCTCAATGGCAACTGAGGAAGGTATCGTAGTACGATCCTATCTTATGTTGGCTACATAATTTATGAGTTCGAGTAATTAATTCTACTCTCACCCATATCGATGCTCAATACTACTTCCAAAATACTTTTATTCAGCTCATACTTAAAGACTTAGGGTTCTTGAAATATGATTTTCTCGGGGAATTAGCCCAATTTATTACTTAGCTTTCTCAACTGAATCTTTTACTTGACTAAAAATTTAATATCTTCTCAATATCCTTTAACATATAGTTTACTCAGCAAAAGTGTAAAAATGATTCAAGAAAAGGATTAATTAACTTGTCTTAAACTATAAGCTTTATGGGTATTCATGAAACCCAAATGAAATTCACAGGAAATCATTTATAGCTTTAAATTATGGAGTCAATACTCTATATAAAAATTAAAGAATCAAGAATCGTCGTTCTTTATCAAGAATCTTTGCATACGTAAAAAAACTTACTAAACTTTACAGGATTTACATGAATGTAATCTCAACCAAGACTCGAAACTTTTGGGATGAAACTAATTTTATATTTTCTAAAATATTCTAAAGTAATAATTTTAGAGTGGCCTTACATACCTTAAAATGACTTCTTGAGGAATTGGAAGGAATCCCTAATCCCTACTACCGTTCATAAATTTCTTGAGCGTGAGTTCTTGAGAGGGTTTTTCTTGTTTTTGAGGGAATAAATGAATAAAAGATGTGTTTTTTGGACTTAAAATGAATTAAAACTGAGTAGTTTAGGATATGGGGTGTGAGAAAGGTCGAAACTACCCCTCCCCATCAAAAGAAAAAAATCAACTTCCTAATGCACTAATGTGCAACGCGCACTATTGTATTTTTACACTTTTTCATGAATTTTTTCCAATTTCATCAAATTTCAAAAAAACCAAGTGTGGTTCCGCATCCTTTCTGCATCATGGAAGGGGCAAGGAAACCTTACTATTTTTTATTTTTTTTAAAAAATAATTCACGTTTATTCACATTAAAGTTGTGTCGAGGCCATTTTTTGACTCAATGTTTTGCACTGATCACAAATCTGATCTCGGATTTGCAAACAAAGCATGGGAAGACATGTTACACGCCAGGTCAATTCTAGGGGTATTATCATCTTTTGACGAGGGTGTCACAATATCTCCCCCTTGGGATCATTCGTCCTCAAATGATAATAGTACAAATAATTCGGCTCAAGACAACAAGATTACCATACTTTAACTAAGATAAGTACTCTTAAGTATGTAAGTTTACCTTCAAGGTTCTCATTTAGGCCAACGAACAAGTGTGGATATATGGCCTTCATGTCTGTTTTTGTTTCTCATGTGGCTTCTTCCAAGAATTAGTTTCTCTATAATAGTTTTATCGAAGCTATCTCTTTGGTCCTCAACTTGCGAACTTATTGGTCTGTTATCTGTACAGAATCTTTCATATGATAAATTATCTTTAATTCCTACACTTTTAATCGGGACAACCAGAGAGGGATCTTCGAATCACTTCTTAAGCATTGAAATGTGAAACACCGGTGTATAGTGCTCATCTCTGCTGGTAACTCTAAATTGTAAGCAATGCTGCCCACTCTTCTCAGATTCTGGTAAGGGCCAATATATTGTGGGTTGAGTTTCCCCTTCTTTCCAAACCTCATAACTCCTTTCATTGGTGATACCTTCAGGTACACCCAATCACCTACTCCAAATTCCAGATCTCTCACCCTAACATTAGTGTATCGATTTTGCTGACTCTGGGTTATGTTTAGCCTTTCTTGGATGACCTTCACTTTTTCCATCACTTGATGGACTAGATCAGGCCCTATCAACCCTGCCTCACCAACTTCAAACCACCCTATGGGTAATCTACACCTTCTCCCGTAAAGGGCCTCATACAGTGCCATCTGTATGCTGGCCTGAAAACTATTATTATAAGAGAACTCAATCAAAGGTAAATGATCATCCCAGTTACCTTTAAAGTCTATCATGCACACCTTCAACATATCTTCCAAGGTCTGTATAGTCCGCTCTGCTTGCCCATCTGTGTGTGGATTGAAAGTTGTGCTAAGATTCACCTTTGTACCAAAACCCTTCTAAAAGGACTTCCAAAACTGTGCTATAAACTGAGCTCCTCTGTCTGAAATAATGGATATAAGGACCTGTGCAGCCTAAAAATCTCCTTAAGATAAAGTCTGGCATAATCCTTAGCTATTTCAGTCGTCTTGACAGGTAAAAAGTACGCTGACTTGGTCATTCTGTCTACTATAAGCCATATCGAATCATGCTATCTAGGGGATCGTGGTAAGCCTATTATAAAGTCCATGTTAATCATCCCCCATTTACATTCCAGAATCTCTATGTTCTAGGCTACACCATAAGGCATTTGGTGCTCTACCTTTTCTTGCTGGCAATTTGGGCATCTACGCATGAACTCTGCAATGTCCTTTTTCATACCACCCCACCAATAGACTTCTCACAAATCTCTATACATGTTTGTTGCACTAGGTTGGATAGAGTATCTGGTATTATGAGCCTCAGCCAAGATCCTATATCTAAAGCCATCAACACTTGGCACACATAATCTGCCTTGGTATCTCAGGACACCATCTCTCCCTTTTGAGAACACTAATACTTTCTGCTTCTAAACATCTTCTTTCAATTGCAGAAGAATGAGATCCCTATCTTATTTTTCATTCACTTCTACCACCAAGGATGACTCTGACCCATTTCTAACAATGGCCCCACCTTCAACAGAATCTTCAATCTACACCCCTAAATGGGCTAGTTTGTGAACCTCCTTAGCTAACTATTTCTTTTCATCCTCAACATGAGTTGTGCTCCCCATGGTCACCCTGCTAAGAGCTCAGCAACTACATTAGCTTTACATGGGTGATAGAGCATACTCATATCATAGTCTTTCAGCTGCTCCAACCATCTCCTCTGTCCCAAATTCAGCTCCTTCTAGACAAACACATACTGCAAGCTCTCGTGGTCCGTGAATACATCCATATGCCCACCATATAGATAGTGTCTCCAGAGCTTCAGAGCAAACACCACCATAGCAAGCTCAAGATCATGAGTTGGGTAATTCTTTTCATGAATCTTAAGCTGTTTGGAGGCATATGCTATCACCTTGCCTCTCTGCATTAGTACAAAACCCAAGCCAACTCTGGAAATATCATAATGTACCACGAAATCATCAACTCCATCTAGTAGGGATAAGACTGGGGCTGTGGCCAGCCTAGTTTTCAACTCTTGGAAACTCTTTTCACAAGCTTCTGACCATTCAAACTTAGTCTTCTTCTGAGTCAGCTTAGTCAAGGGAGCTAGAATAGAAGAAAACCCTTCTACAAACCACTTGTAGTACCCCGCCAAGCCCAAGAAACTCCTTATCTCTGTGGGAGTTATGGGCCTTGGCCAATTCTTTACTGCCTCAATCTTTTGGGAATCAACTTGGATACCCTCATCAGACACAATGTGCCCCAGAAACGCCACAGCTGCCAACCAAAACTCACACTTAGAAAATATAACATATAGTTACTGATCCTTAAAGGTCTGAAAGAACTCTAAGATGGTCCGCATACTTCTCTTTATTATGGAAGTAGATCAGGATATCACCTATGAACATAATAACGAACATATCTAGGTATGGCCTCAATACCCTATTCATAAGATCCATGAAAGCTGCTGGTGCATTTTTTTAATCCGAAGGACATGACCAGAAACTCATAATGACCATATCAGGTTCGAAAAGCTATCTTAGAAAGTCTCTCTCTCTCTCTTACTTTAAGCTAATGATACCCAGATCTGAGATCTATCTTGGAAAAACAGGTAGCACCCTGGAGTTGGTCGAATAAATCATCAATCCTGGGAAGAGGACCTGTTCTTAATAGTGACCTTGCTCAACTGACGGTAATCTATGCACATCCATAGAAAATCATCCTTCTTACGCACGAAGAGAACTGGAGCACCCCAAGGTGAGATACTTAGCCTAATGAAATCCTTATCTAAAATATCTTTTAGCTATAACTTTAATTCTTATAGCTCTGAATGAGCCATATGGTATGGGGGGATGGATATAGGCTGAGTATCTGGAAGAGTGTCTATCCCAAAGTCTATCTCCCTATCAGGAAGGACTCCGAGAAGATCCTCGGGAAAGACTTCTGGGAAGTCATTCAAAACGAGGATAGACTAAAGAGATCATGCCTTAGCACAAAAATCCTAAACTCTAACTAGGTGATATATACATCCCTTAGAGATTAACTTTCTGCTTTTGAGATATGAGACAAACTGACCCTTAGGAATTACTGAGCTGCCCCTCCATTCTAAGACTGATTCATTAGGAAACTGAAATTTGACTACCCTGAAATTGCAATCTATAAAGGCACACCAAGCATAAAGCCAATCTATGCCTAGGATGACATCAAACTCTACCATGTCTAACTCCACCAAATCAGCTACAATAGTCTTATAATAAAATGAGACTCGACAGCCCCTATAGATCTTTTGGGCTAAAATCGACTATCTAGTAGGAGTAGAAATACTGAAAGGCTCAAGAAGACATTTTGATTGACCCCAAACTTCAAAGCTACATATAGGGTTACAAAAGACAATGTGGCTCCTGGGACTAACAATGCATAAACATCATAAGTAAAGATTTTGAGCACACCCATAACCACATCTGGTGAGTTCTCCTGCTCCTGTCTGGTACCCATAGCATAAAATCAGCTTATGCCCCCGCTTGTTCCTGCTGTTGTGCCCCTGTGAGGTGGCTTACCCTGTGGTGCTGAAGAAACTATCTATGATTTGCAATCTCTTATATTCTGCTTCCACAGGGCAATCCTTCAAGAAGTGGCCCACCTGACCATATTTGAAGCAACAATTTATGCCTATAAGGTGCTCTATAGGGTGAGACCTACCACACATACCACAAGTAGGATAACGGTTCGCTTCTTGAGCTATGCTACCCTGTGACTGGCTGTCCAAGAACCTATGGCACTGTGAACTCTACTCATTCTTGACTCTCGGTGCAGGTGCACTAGCAGATGAAGGTGCTGGTCTAGCTATCTTAGATTGAAACGATGAGTGACCTCCACCTCCAGTCCCTCTCTTGCCTGTCTCCTAGCCTGATGTCTTGGCGCTCTTGCTCCTAAAATCCTCCCTATCCTGTATTTTTTCCTCCTCTACCTGTTGAACATATATCATTAAATAGGTTGTATCCATATCCTCAATCAACATCACATTCCTGCCCTCTCTCTTAGTCATTCGAGAGAGCCCGAGCATGAAGAGATCCATAAAAATATGCATGTCTGCCACCATAGTTAGAGCATAACAGGAAAGCTGAGTAAACTTGAGGCTATATTCCCTTATGCTCATATTCTCCTACTTCAATATCAAAAACTCTCTTACCTTAGCCTGCCTCATCTCCCTAGGAAAGTACTATCCCAAAGAGGCCTCCTCGAACATCGCTCAACTAATAGCTGGCACCCCATCTGGCTTGCTCCCTTTCCACTGATCAAACTAGAGTCTAGCTACCTCTTTGAGATAGTAGGCATCCAACTCACCTGCTCAGTATCACCAATACGCAAAACCTGAAACACCTTCTTAAGCTCCTCAATAAAATTTTCAGGATCCTCTTTCACATTAGACCCCGTGAACTCTAGTGGTTTAATCCTCAGGAACTCCCTAACTCTGGCAGTATCTGTCCCATTATTTCTACCATCTCCCTGGTGACCTCCCTGAGTAGTGACTGCCTGAGCCAAAGTTTGAATGGCCTGGCCAAGCTCAACATTGGTGATGTCTACCTATTGTGGCTACTCCAAAGGCACAACTGGACCTCTAGGTTCCTCCGAAATTCAGCCAGGCTAGTTTACATTTCTCCTGGCTAGGCGCCCTCTGTCCCTTATTGGTCCGTTAGCTCTGCGTGGAGGCATGATCTGAAAAAGATGGCATGAACTCATAAGTTAGAAGGGACTTCACAGAGATATACTTTGAAGCACGAGACAAAGAATGACAATCAATAATGACACTTCCTAATGACCCATAGCCTCTCTATTATAGATGTGGCATGCTTCACACCTATAATATAGACTCCACTAGACATGGTTCCATAGAATCCCTAGGACTCTTGAACTCTGTGCTCTGATACCAAGTTTGTCATGCATCGAGCTTACACCCATGATATGGCTAGCACTTGAAAACCATTTCTAGTCCCAAGTGAACCACTTGGCCTGGCTACATACTCAGTGGAAGACTTAATAATAGTAGAAAGGCTTTAAATAAGCAACATAAAACTACTTAACTTGTCTGAATAACCGAAAAGAGAAATAGCTCAACAGTGAAATCAATTTAATCAAAACTAAAGTATCTAACACATAGTCTATAGAACCTCTACTAAAATAGTCTGAAAGGAATACTGGGACAGGCCCCAAGTAGCCAAAACTGAAATAAATACTAAAATGAAATAACATCAACCAAAGGGGCCTCGGACTGAGAGGAGGCCTCACCACTGTCTGGAAGCTGTCAGGTTCTCAACGAAGTGGCTAGTGAGGAACTCTATCACCTGCATCTGCATCATAAAATGATGTAGGTGCTAAGGATGTCAGTAAGTGGAATTTATGATATGTAAGATGACCAAAATAGTATCTTAGAATATCATATTATATCTCAAAAGACATAAACACAATCCATAGTAAAATAACAATAATCATAAAGACTTGTATACTGAAAATAACATGCTAAAAACTGGTAAGTAAAACATAGTTCTTAGCTTGGGGAATTTCTCTAACCGACAACCACCACTCTGAGCTTTATGGTGATACAACATCTTTCCCATGCTTCCAGAGTCGTCCCGTACTTTATTGGGGTAGGGAACGAAGAACTAGGAGAGTGGATCCATCCCAAAATTGGGCCATCTCAGTGGCAAGTGAGAAAGGTACTATAGTACAATCCTATCCTATATTGGCTATATAGTTTTGAGTTCAAGTAATTAATTCTACTCTCACCCATATCAATGCTCAATACTACTTCCAAAATACTTTTATTTATATTTAAAGACTTGGGGTTCTTGAAATATGATTTTCTCGGGGACTTAGCCAACTTATTACTTAGCTTTCTCAACTGAATTCTTTTACTTGACTGAAAATCTAATATCTTCTCAATATCCTTTAACATATAGTTTACTCAGCTAAAGTGTAAGAATGATTCAAGAAAAGGATTAACTAACTTGTCTTAAACTATAAACTTTATGGGTATTCATGAAACCCATGTGAAATTCACAAGAAATCATTTATAGTGTTACATCATGGAGCCAATACTCTATATAACAATTAAAGAATCAAGAATCATCATTCTTTATCAAGAATCTTTGCATACGGAAAGAAACTTACTAACCTTTACAGTTTACAAGAATGTAATCTCAATCAAAACTCGAAACTTCTGGGATGAAACTAAATTTATATTTTCTAATATATTCTAAAGTAATAATTTTAGAGTGGCCTTACATACCTTGGAATGACTTCTTGAGGAATTGAAACGAATCCCTAAGCCCTACTACCATTCTTGAATTTCTTGAGCGTGAGTTTTTGAGAGGGTATTCTTGTTTTCAAGGGAATGAATGAATAAAAGATGCATTTTTTGGACTTAAAATGAATTAAAAGTGAGTAGTTTAGGATATGGGGTGAGGCAAAGTCGAAACTATCCCTCCCTATCGAAAGAAAAAATCAACTTCCTAATGCACTAGTGCGCGATGCGCACTAGTGTATTTTTACACTTTTTCGCAAATTTTTTCAGTTTTGTCAAATTTTGAAAAACAAAACAAGTATGGTTTCGCATCCTTTTCACTTCACCGAAGGGGCACAGAAACCTCACTATTTTTTATTTTATTTGAAAAAAATAATTCACTTTTATTCGCGTTAAAGTTGAGTCAAGGCTATTTTTTGACTCAGTTATCGTAAATCCAGTCTTGGATTTACAAATAGAGCATGGGAAGACACGTTACGTGCAAGGTCAATTATAGGGGTGTTTTTGTCTTTTCACGAGGGTGTCACATCTAGGGTAGCCCTTGTCTTAGTCTTTGTAATGTCCCATATTGACAATGTTAAGGTTATATATGTTTGCATCTCATCCTGACTAACTTGCATGAATTTTGGTAAGTATGGTATGTGTATGGTTGGTACTCTGATGAATGAAGCATGTCTTGTGGTTTAGTGCTAATTAGTGTAGAAGATGTGCCATGCGTGTGTGAGGTTAGTTGCATAATTTGGTTGATGCACTTATGAGATAGAGCTTGCCTGGTTAGTACCACTGAAATAATTAAATGGCTGGATTAGGATATGGTCTTATTTTTGACTAGTCACTTAGCTAAAAATTGACCAACCAAATGAAACTGGCCCTCTTGAACCAAAAGTTGAGCCTAAACAGTCCTTTTCTTTGTAATCACCCAAATGCACTTCCCCATTCTATCTGCCGATCTTTATTTTGGCCCTAGTCTCTCCAAAGATATTGTGAACCTCTGCCTAGGTTGAAAGCCTAAGTTAAGGGTGGCTTATATTGGCCTTGGTCCCACAAAAAGATATTGTGAACCTTGACCCAAGCCAAAAACTTAAGTTGAGGGTGGTTAGTACAGGAAGAATAAAAAAACGAGTGGGGAAAAGAATAAAGTGAGAAAAGGAGAAAAAGAAATGGGTTGTGACCATAAGCAAAAGTAATAAGTGAAAAAGAAAAGAATGAAAATGAGTAAATGAGCATGGAAATCACTTTTCGTACTATAGAAAGTTGGAGAAATAGGGCAATAAGTGTTGGAGACTAAAATGCAAATGGCTAAGTCGAAATAAGTGTATGGGAGAGGCCTTTTAGTCACGTAAATCCTAAATGTACCTCACCCGAGACCAAGCCTATGCTACAAGCCATAAAAGTCCTAATGTGATCCTAAAAGGGTTATTCTTGAGTTAAGGTGGAGAAAATAAGGGCAAGCTTATGATCAATACGTGTGTCTACTGAAAGTCATTTCTGAGAGTGAGTGACTACATTCCAGTCTCTATTTTACATGCTTATGTTAAGACATAAACACAATCCATAGTAAAATAAGAGAGTGAGTGACTACATTCCAGTCTCTATTTTACATGCTTATGTTGTGAGTGAGACTTCTTTGTAGTGAGGGCTCTATCTTTTGCATTAATTTGTTGCTAATCCATCTGGATTGTCTTTATTCCTAATCATATGTAAATTGACCATGCATGCTTGATGTTTGCCTTAATCTTTATGGGTCCGTTTGGGGTGTGAGCAACTCTTAAACTTGTTATCGAGGCATATGTGTTGAAAATAATAGGGTTATCCATAGTTCTGAGTGAGCACTTGTGTTAATGCTTTGTTTGGTTGAGTCTTTATTGCTTGAGGACAAGCAATCATTCTAATTTGAGACTGTTGACTAGTCATAGAAATATGACTCTTATAATGCTTTAAACAAAGGATTTTTGCGCGTTCTCAAGCAAATTTGTTATTTTGATATTCGTTTTTGCTATTTTTCAGGAAAAGTTACTAAGGCATGGATAAAGGGATGAATGATAGTAAAATGAATGTAAAGAAGCCAAAGTGTGGGTATTCGGAGCCCTTCACGGCTCATGTTATATCATTCTAACCATAGGAAGACACACGGAAGTGGCCCAGGGAACCATGGAAGAAACAAAGCCAAGTGAAGTTCCACGTGGACCTTTACAGCTCGTGTAACTATCCAGGAGTCATGAGGTTTATCATGGCCTCACACTTGGCAGTTTTGGGATAGTGTGGCACAAGAGCACAAGGCAAACTTTCCAATGCAAGCCCCACGGCACACTACACGAGACGTGGAGCGTGAAACGGGCCATGTCTCACCCCATCAAAGTGACGTGAATGGCTATTACAATTGCAAAATAAGGAAAATACATTAACTGGAGTCAGACAAAGGTTTCCACGGGCCGTATGGCCAACCACAGCCCGTAACGTGAGGGTGTGAGGATGACTTGAGCAAGGAAGGTTGAAGTCAATGTGGACGGTCTGTGAAATGAACTATTGACTCTCACATGGCCCGTCTACTGGCGTATGGAGCAGCAACTGAGAGTGAAGTCAAAGTACAGCTACACAGATCGTTTCACGGTGT
>DF357598.1:29464-69759 GCA_000787875.1 Solanum virginianum
TTTCACGGTCTGTTTACCATCACACGGGCTGTATGGTGGCCCGTGTCCATGTCGACGTGATTTTTTCGATTTTAAATTAGATGAGGTTTTCTTTGTATATAAATAGTATTTTTATTTCATTTTTGTACTTAGTCTTGGACAGCTGGATACAGAAAACTAAAAGGAACACTATTATTCTTGTTATTCAATTGAATCTTGCGGATTTCAACTAACTTGTTCAAGATTATGATCCGTGGATTCTCTAATTCTTCAATAGTAAGTTCTTCATTATGAATTCTATTTATTATTGTGGGTTATCTTTCATGAACATGCTAGGCTTAACCCACAACTAGGGTTTTGAGAACCATGACAAACTAATAAGATAGACGAATATTGTGAACATGCTAGGTTAAACCTACAACTAGGGTTGTGGGAACCATGACAAATTAATAAGATAGGGAATGAATATGGGGTAACTCTTGGGATTGATTAGCGTATATATTGTACTAATCTTCATTATAATTTCTTCCTTGATGAGTCGACGCATTAAGGTAATCCTTTATTCATTACATGCCCGAAAGGGATATTTTGATTAGGAAAAGAGCTCTATAATGGAAATTCAGGATTTTTAACCTAGTCTAAGTACTTGAGACTGAAAGTTGAGAGTATTCCGAGATTGACAACAAGGGTTAGTAAGTATACGTTCTGAGACCGAAAGGTGATGAACGATATGCATCTAAGAAGGACCAAAAGGTGAATTAGGTATTACATAACTTGTTAAATCTTGTATACGTAATCATGAATGAGTTTACCAATAGATTCACATCTAAGAAGGACTAAAAGGTAAATTAGGTGTTACATAACTTTTTAGATCTTTTATATGTAATTATGAAGGAGTTTACCACTAGATTCGGCTATCTGCATTAGATGTCATGGGGAACACAATCCTAGCTTCGTATTAATTGTTTAAAATCGAGTTGTCTTTGCACTTGCTTGTTACTTTACTTTAGTAAGTTAGTTTATAAAAACCAAAATCCCCCCATTTATTTTATGTACTTTTGTTTCAGGAATAGATATTATATCTGAAAATGATGCTAGTAGATTTATTCTCACGCATTCCTTGTGGGATCGATCTGAACTCTGGTTGAGTTCTATATTTGATCAATGATCATTTTACTATTTCTTTTGGAGTGTAAATTTGGGCATATCATCATAAATGTTTGATTGATTTGGCAATGATTGTTTTGATTAAGTGAAGGCAAGTTGATACTTGAAGCATGACCTATGAGTCTTTGTTGGCTATATGTGCAATGCCATGTGCGTGTGAGCTAGTTTTATTGTATTCATGCATTATATGCTGATTTAGAACTTACCCATTTACTTTAAGTTGGACCGGAGATTATATCATTAGGAAGGGATCTTAGGCCCTTGTTCTTTCATTTAGTCCAATTTTCACCAAATTACCAACCAAATGAAAGAGTTCATCCCTTGTTCCAAATGTTTGAGCCTTACATGTACCTTTTTCTTTCTTATACCCAATTAGCCTACCTTTTCTAGTGAAATACCTTGATATTGGTCATGGTCTATCCTTGATCATTGTAAACCTTGACTTAGGCAAAAAGCCTAAGTTGAGAGTGGCTACCAAAAGTGGCCCTGGTTTAGGGATTGGATATTGTGTACTTCACCTCAGGCTAAAAGCCTAAGTTAAGGATGGCCTATGTTGTGGTATAATAGAAAAAATGAGGTGGTAAATTGGGAATAAGAGAAAGAATAGAGAGACATGTACTAGGTAAAAGAAAAGGAGAAAATATGCCTTAGACTGATTGGAGAAAGCAAAATGAGTTTGAAAATAAAGCATAAGCTAAAATATGAAGAGAAAATACCCGAAAAATCTTGAAAATAAAGAAAAAAGGGAGAACAAGTTGATAATGATTGATTTGGTGAGGTGAAAGTGTTGAAAAGCATGGTTCAAGGTTAGCCCTTCATCATTAATTATATAAAATGCCATACAAAAGCCCCATAAGCCTACTTTCCAAGCCTATAAAGTTATAAAGTGATCCTAATTCAATTAATCAATAGTCCGAGTTATGAGTATATAGGCAAGCCTATGGTATTGGTCATTATGCATGAATTTCATTTGTGAGAGTGAGTATGCTTGCACAGTTCCATGATCAATTTTTGAAAGCACTATCGAGTGTTGAAAAGGGACTTTTTTTCTGTGAGAGCATTCGCATTGCATGGTCAGCATTTGACTTGTTCAGTATGTGTGGTTTGTTGATACTCCTTAACTTTTCATAGTTGGATTTTCAAATATATCAATATGTTGTGGTTTTCTTATTAGCTACATAATTTTGTTTTGAAAAAAAGCTGTTATGGGTACCTGAGTTGGATTGTTGTTTGGTATATGCCATTGGATTAGCTGCTATGTGTTACTTTATTATCTCTATAGATTGAGTCGTCGCTTGAGGATAAGCAACAATTCTAAGTTGAGGGTGTTAATGTACTGTCAAAATATAACACATTTGCTGCCTAAAACATGAGATTTTGTGTGTTCGCAATGCGACTTTTATAGTTTTTATGTGTTTTTGTGTTTGTTGTTGCATAAAATACAAGTTGGCTTAATTTTGAGAAAAGCTACAGATTTTGCTGATTTTCAGGCCATACGAGCCCCACTACAAGTCGTAGCTCATGCTACAAGTCATAGAGGTGGTCTCGTATAAACTTACAGTGTTTAAAAATAAAATCTAAAAAATTGGAGTTCAACCATACGAGCCTCAGGTACAAGTCGTACTCCCTTTTATGACTCGTAATGGGTGGCCTTGTAGCAACTTACAGTGTTGATCAAGATTGGACCAAGAAATGCAAGTCTATACTATGAGAAGACACTACGAGTCATAAACCAGACTACAACTCATAGAGGTGGATAATAGCAGTGAAATCCAAAATGCAAAGTGCTCACCACGAAAGCCCGACTACGACTTGTAAGGCACCCTAAGAGTCATAACTGCATGTCATAGCAGATGCCGACCAGATTTTCTAATTATTTTAAGGACCTTTTTATAAATACTATAAATAGTATATTTTAGGGTTTTAGGAGCAACTTTCAATCAATATTCAACATTATACACAGATTTTAGAGAGGAATTAGAGTAGAATTTTGGTTTTATCTTTGGAGACTCAAATTTGGAGATTAGATTCACTTGTGGGCTGATTTCATCTTTCAAGCTTGTGATTCCAAATACAAAGGGGATTTTATTGTTCTTCATTCTTCTTGGGTAAGCTATCAACTACGCTTTCTTCATTTATTTTTTGCTTTCTTGCCCAAGTCATGAGTAGCTAAACCCACAACATGGGGTTGTGGGAGCCATGAGTAGCTAACTTAGAAAACCCAAATTATTTGTGCTTTTTGAGTTGGGTATTTGCATGTATTATCCATTTTTCTTCAGTTTCCGTGTTGTTTAATGGTGGCCAACATTAAACCCCGCCTAGTATCATGATCCCGATCCAAGTAGTGATGAATAAGAAAAGAAAATGGTTAACAGAATTCGATTAATATATTCTCATCTAATCAACCAAATCCAATGAAGGAGAGGTTGACTGGGACAATGGGTAACGATTAGTTTGTCACACTATGTTAGCCGGCCAAGATCCATAGTGAAATTTGACCTTTACCTTCAGAAAAGGGATGGAAGAACCTAAGTTATCATCTTGCATGCAATATCCCGATTGAGCTTGTGTTATTCGAGTGTTTAAGTTAGTGAATTATGGAGAACACAATTTCCCAAGTTGCTCTCCAATTTGATTGTCTCTCTGTTTTGTTAGTTAATTTAATTTTCTATCAATCATTGCAAAACCCCCCTTCCTTGAGAATTAAGTTATTTGATATTTGAGTTGATTGGTGGTGAATCAAAGTGGCAAAGCCCCATATTCCTTTGAGATTTGACCCTAACCTTGGTTAGGTTTTATATTTGACAACGATCGCTTTATCCTCCAAGTGAGAGGTACTGTTTGAGCGTGATCAACGGGGCCAAGACAAGTCTCAGGATCACCCTCAAAGTAAGGACATAACGCATCATAACATATTAAGTAGATAGAAGATGGTTTATCCTTGGATGATAGGACTCACCACAAGCAACTCTATGCCAATCAACTAGCTATCAAGAGGTGGAACGTGATAATCTCCGGTCCCTACATGGTCAGATCATATAGGCAAAAGAGTATGCATTAGTATGTTTGAATGTACTAAGTATGCAGGCATGCAAATTCTCATGAAATGTAATCTTGCAAATCAATGTTAGATGACAAGCACATATATATAAAGAGAGATATATAGGAAAGGATATCATATCAATATGTCATGAAATCCATGATGCATAGACGTCATAATACTTATCATAGAGGGAATGTAACCTCAACTGACATATAAGACCAAGTGAGCTACAACTTGGAATCCTAATGTTCACCTTATATTACTAGAAAGGGTAATCTATTTGCCAAAGGTAGACCTTACTCCTCTTTACGAGAACACCACCCATTTTGGAGAATCAACCTCACCTTACGGGAACACCACTCTTTTCGGAAAGGATTTCCATGTCCAATCACTAACCATATGGGAACAATACCTATTTCAAAAAGGATTTTCATATCCAGTCACTTATCTTACAGGAACAACACCCATTTTGGAGAGTACCTTACCTTATGGGAACAACACCCATTTCAGTAAAAAGGCTACCATAAACATATATCTATCATCAACAAGGGCATAAACATGAATCTATATTTAACACATAGTTAATGAGAAAGAGTAAAAGACCTTAGTGATAGCCCTCCCGCCTACAATCTCATTCGATGCTAAATCATCATCCCACGGGAATACATATAAATATACGTGCTTCCAAAAGAGGCACAAGTCATTTCAAATCATTTTCATACATACTTAGACTTAAAAGCAAAACATTCTTTGCAATCATGCATACCTGGGATAAAGAGTCAAATCATACTTCATGTCATACTTTCATATATAGAAATAGCTCATTCTCATATATCTATATTGATGTAAACACCAAAAGTTTGCTCAAAGATCCATATTATAGACATTATTTAATCTTATGTCATGTCATAACCATACTTTTATCAAAATTATATTCATAAACATAATTGGGTCTTAACCCATTTCATAATCTTCATGAAAATCAATGCTCATGTATGTATATGCCATGAATAATGAGAAAATAGCATGGGCAATGGAGATTCATACTTAAACTAATAATATATAATGAAATCCAAGTAAATGCACGAAGAAATTCAAATTTAAATCATAGTTAAGATTACCCATGTCTAAATCAACATTTAAAGGGGATATGCATATTCAAATTTTCATAATGTCAATGCAATTCAACATAGTAAGGCTTAAATCACTTTAGAAACATCAATTAAACATAGTCAATATCTCAATTTAATCAAATAAATAATAATTTCAGAGACCCATATTTAAAGTAAGCTTAGATTTCATAAATCAAGCAGTAAAATGAGTTTGGGTTCTTTATGGTTGAAAGGGACCATGAATCAATCCCACACATATTAGATAGTTAAGAAAAATGAAGAAGAAATTAATTGAAGAAGAACACCCTTCCTTGAGCTCCAACTTAATCTCCAATGGTACACCTGAAAGGAGCTCTTTTAATGAGAGAGTTTGAATATTGTAAGTGTAGGGAATAAATTTGAATAAGAATAGAGGAGTAGAGGTCTTTTTAGGGGTTTAGGATAGGGTAGAAAGTCACAAATGACCCTTAGAAATAACTAAAATTACAAGAAAATCATTAATGAAATGAGCTTCAAAAATTTGCCAAAGGTCCCGTCAAGGAGGCACACGGGTCATGTGAAGCCACACAGACAGTATGGTGCTCGTGAGATAACACTTAGAAAATTGTAAATGTCACTCAACAAAATTTCTTTAGGCTAAGGGTGCTTCCACTAAAGATCTTACGGACCATATGAAGCTTCGCGGATCATACAAGCGTCAGTATGAAGATACCAAGTTCCGAGATGGTGATTCCATACTTAGAATATCATTTTGGGAAGAGGGCTTCACGAGAACCCTCCCCCCAAAGCTCGTGATAAGCCACACAACTCGTACAAGGTTCCTTGGTGGCTTGCCTTAGCCAAAATGGAGGGAACACAATAGAGACAGTCTTTACAAAAATGGGCATAACTTTTTGTTTCGAACTCAAAATTAGGTGAAATCAGATACGTTTGAAATATAATTCAAAAAGATTCAATTAGGTAGGTCATAGGGCACCTAGTTCATTTTGTACAATGGTATATGACCATCTAAAGTTGACTCTTGTACCAATTCCTATGAAAAACTTAACCAAGGAAATTTCTTTGAAACGACTCCAAATAGTGCCCAAAAATGTGCCTCGAAAGTGGCCAAAATTGTAATTTCTATATATCTCAAAATTCATGCGTGATATCAAAAATCTGACTTCATATTCTATACCAAAGGGAAAAATTGAGTAGGAAAAAGGTCTAACCCCAATTTTAGAGCAACCGAATCACAATTTCAATTTTCCAAAAATCTCTTACGCAGTGTCTGTCTGCAATGGTACCGTGATGTGCCTCCATTACGGACCAATGTATCATTTGCCTCTGCGATAGGTTTGTATCGCAGACTAGATGCGGACCTATGTATTTTGTTGCCAATGATTGTATCTCAGTCCAAGACTTTTGGGTCTTGGGCCTAAGCCCTCCCATGCATAAAAACACCTATACTTAGCCATATTTTGCCTTCATATCATACAAGACATTCCCCAACACTCTCTCAAACCTATAGACTAATATTTCACTCAAAATTCAAGTGTCCAAATCTCTTCCGGATCTCAAAGAATTCATCCAAGCTTCAAGTCTCCAATTAAATCTTCCTCAAGAAATTCTCCAAAGCTAAGGTTTGTGGGTTTCAACCATTGAGTTCTTTCAATCATGGTGCTTAAGCTTATTTTTTAACTAGATTACATGATTTCGAGTTGATTTACTTATGGGTCTTACTTATTATGAATTAGACTATGAACTATGTTGGGGTTCATGAAATTGTGATTGTTTTAGCATGTTTCGAGCTATGAATCTAATATCCATTGTGCGATTTGATAAAGGGTTTTGATGTATATTGTTGGAGGGTGTTTCCTAGTATTGATACATGGTTTTACATTGAATTTTATTGCATGATTTCATCCCTAAATTGCATGATTTTACGTTAGCACTACCCGCCAAGAGTTTGATAAAATGTCCAGTATGATTTCTTAAGGAATTGAAGGTCCAATGCATGTCTTATGAGTTGAATGACTTTATGATAGTGAAAGGAATATATGTATATGATATTCTCCTATATCATGTTGGGAATTGACCATGCCCCACTCGGGCAATTGTGAGCCTGGGCATCCATGTCGAGGGGTTTGTACCTTGATAACTAGGTTGAGGGGTTGGTACCTCAATCACCATGGGTGGTAGGGTGAGATGATCCACCAACCAATCAAGGAGATTTTACCTTGACAACCGAGTTGAGGGGTTGGTACCTCAATCACCATGGGTGGTAGGGTGAGATGATCCACCAACCAATCAAGGAGATTTTACCTTGACAACCGAGTTGAGGGGTTGGTACCTCAATCACCATGGGTGGCAGGGTGAGATGATCCACCAACCAATTGAGGGGTTGGTACATCAATCACCATGAGTGGTAGGGTGAGATGATCCACCAACCAATTGAGGGGTTGGTACCTCAATAAACTATGAATTCTATAAAGATGGTCTCTTCTTGCACGTGTATTATGTTCTATGTAAGCATGATTTACTTCAAGCATCTTCAATGCATGCCATATTGCTACATGCTTATTCATTTCCTATGTTATGCATTTCGATTATGTTACTTACCTCTTGTTGCATTGCATCCTACATACTTAGTACAATTCAAAATGTACTAATGCATACTCTATGCCTACATAATGTCACCATGTAGGAACCGGAGCCCCATTTGAGCATCTACCACCACATGCTAGTACAATTTCTCTCAAGCTAGTTGGTGAGTCCTCCATTTCGGGGACAATGTCTATGATCTCATGCAATACACTAAGACTATCTTTCTTTTATGTATGTATTGACTATGAGGGTGAGCCCAGTCGCTTGTTTTGGCCCCCGCTCGTATCTAAGTTTTTGATGTGTTGTTGAACATGTTATGTATTTAGCCTTGAATTTCTTGTTTTGATGTTTATGTTATGAAAGTTTCCCTTTAGCCCCTTGCCCTTATTTGTAATGTAATTATGTTGCTTAATTACTTCTGCGACCAATGATGTGTAATGATATGTTAACAAGCTTATTTGAGGTCCCTTCGGGTTCCCTATTCATCGTGTCACGTCTAGGCCCTAGGCTTCGGTCATGACATTCTTTGAGCTTGGCTTGAGGAAAGAGACCCATGATGACCCTAAACCACCTAAATAAGCTTGGATTGAAGGCTTGCAAGTGAACTTAGCTTGAGCTTGCAGGTTCCGTCCCAAGCTCACAACTTGCGGGGTACTACATTCTCCCCCCTTCCCCTTGGGGTTGTTCGTCCTCGAATGAGAAATAGACTAGCTTGAAAGGCTTGACTTGATCATGAAACATTCCAACATGAAGACACAATGCATAACTCAATACTTGAAAACCATAAAATCATTAAAATTTGTGCCAAAACAACTTTTAAATCAGATTCGTGCATATGTATGCATGTCTGTCATGAAATATACGAGCAAAAGAATTAGGACCATTTAGAGTAGGAAGAATCTAAAACCATAAGCTTGAGTAGATTGGAAAGGATAGGGGTATCGTCGCGTCCTACTTGACTCCACTTTCCACATAGCATTTTCAACATGTTGGTGTCCCTCAAGCACTTCAACTGAAGCCACATCCTTGTTGCGAAGTCACTTCACTTGTCTATCCAACATTTCAATAGGAACCTCTTCATAGGTCAAGTTCTCCCCAACTCTAACTCCTTCCCAAAGGCACAACTGAACTAGGATCACCAATTCACTTCCCTCAAATCACGATATATCTTGGTGGATCCTGAGTGTACAAGATAAAAGTAGATGTGGGCTTCACTCATTATCACCACTCTGAGACCATCGATAGACTCTTTAGGCAACAATAGACTTACCCATGGGAGTATAAACTAAAAAGGGCTCCTTCAAGATTTTAGGACTCAAACCAAACTTAACAGCCAAAAGAAGAGTCACAAAAGATAAATTTACACATTGATCAAGCAAATCCTAAGCATCGAAATCAAAGACTTTTAACATACCAGTCACAACATCCGCAGTCTCCTCTACTTCCTATCGAGTATGCAAAGCATAGAAACTATTATTGATACGAGCACCTCCTTGCTAATGTTTTGGCTGGCCTTGATCCTTCTTAATAGTCTTAGGATAGTCAGCAATTTTATGGCCTATATCACCACATCCAAAGCAAGCACCTAGAGCCCTCAAGTATGTACCGAAACAATTCTTCTGATGCCTGCCACACTGAGAAGGTAATGGCCCACTTCTAACCTATGCCTTGGTAGGAGGTACTCTAGCATTGGTAACATTTACATTAGAACCTTACCCCTATTGAAAATGACTAAAACCACTACCACTTCTAGAGTCGAAGAACCCACCATCATAACGGGCCCTCTTAGAATCATTCAATTTCCTTCCCTTGAGCTTCCCCCCTTCAATCTGTTCAGCATAAGTCATAAGCCTAGAAATATCTATATCCTAAATAAGCATATATATATGACATTATTTCAGAACCAAGTCAGAGATAGCAGAAATAAACTTATACATTCTTGCACGGGGGTTAGCAACTAGCATAAGAGCATACTTTGAGAGCTTTGTGAACATGAGGACATATTCCCTTTCACTTGTACCACCCTGTTTGAGGTTAATAAATTCTATCATATTGGCCTCTCTAAGCTCAAGAAGAAAGAAATGGTCGAGAAAGGCAATCTTGAACTCTTCTATCTAACCCCGTCATCACTAATCCTCTCCATCAACCGTTGAGTATATAACACCTGAGCCACATCCTTTAACTGATAGGTAGTTAGCTGAGCTTTTTTTTTCTAAAGTCACCCCTATGATAGTCAACACCTTAGAGAGTTCATCAATAAAGTGTTGAGCATCCTCATTAGCGTTTGACTCATAGAACTTTGGAGAATTCATCTGGGTAAAATCACTCACTCTAACAGTTGGAAAGGGAGAATGAGGGAGATTGGACTGCCTAGCCTGGTTCGCCACAACTTGGCCAAGCATGACAAAGGCAGTCTGAAATTCATCTTGAGTAACTAGCTCTCCCATAGGCTCTCGAAGGACTTAGTCCTTATTAACTGGGGCCTGTCTTGGCAGAGAGGCTCTTTATGGAGGCATCTTCTATAAGGCATCAAGGACATTGTCAAGGCTAGGATGTCTTATAACACAATTTATAGCATGACATAAGAAACAAAGAAGTGAGATAATTCCAAAGACTTCATTATAGCCTCCCACTCATAGGCATGGTGCACTTCACACCCAGGAATATGTGTCACGCCCCATGAGGGTACCTTAGACGTGGCCGGCACTCAGAGACTATTGCTAGTCTCTAAGCGAACCACATAGCCTCATCACTTGATTTAGTCAATGTAACTCAGAAAACTTAGCAGAAGACTAAAGAAGATAAATGGACACATCTAATGTCTCAAAAGTATATCAATTAAATAAAAAGGCCAGTAGAAAGGAACTAGCTCATTAAGTCTCAACATCAATACTCCAACTCTAGTCTATGAAGCCTCTTTCACTATCACATGGTGCCAATGATAGACCTATGGCTACCTCAAAAATAAAATAAAGCTAACTTAAAGTCTAACTCTAATAGCAAGATGAAAATAAATACAATGACCCTCCGAAGTAAAGAAGGCTCACCAACTAAGCTGAAATGCTCAGATCCTCAACAGTGCACCTGTTGACGATCTCTAGTACCTGCCTCTGCATCATAAAATGATGCAGTTCAAAAAGGGGTCAATAGTATATGGAATATACTGGTCAGTAAAATGGCTGAATGAACTAGAAACAGGTAGAATAATATAGAAACAACATCAACTCAAAATAATACTCAATCAGAATGTCAAATGCCTATCTAAACCAAGAATAAAGAGTACACAATTGACCCATCAACCAATCAAACCTCATCAATCAACTTAACTCAACTCAATGGAACTCAACTTAGAGTACTTAAGGTGGGAACTTTTGGGAGTTTTCTCTTATCCAAAAATAATCACTTATGAGCCAGTGATTGTACCATAATCTCGCTAATGTTACCACAGCCATTCCGTACTTGGCAGGTAAGGAATGCCTAGAATCCATAAGAGATCTGGATAATTAAAATATTAAGTACTATTACTTTAGGACAATAAGGTGAGGACTTGTTCGACTCTAACAAAACTTAATCTATAGGATGAAACTTGTCCGAATCTAAGGGAACTTAGCCCTCAAGGTGAGAACTTGTCCGACTCTAAGGAAACTTAGCCCTCAAGATAGGAACTTGTCTGACTCTAACAAAACTTAGCGCACTCTTACGCTTGATGATGTAGTTAATGAGTGTGAGTTGGACTTGCTTTTACACCTACTCATTTCGGTGTTCGATACCCCTCCCAAGACTCAGTGCTTATAAGACTCCTCATCTCAACTCAATTATCTGAAAATAGCCTTGTAGAGACTCTCATTATCTCATTAACTCAAACTCTAAGTCCTCTATTATTCTCAAGGACTTTAACCCATCTTAATTAACTAAATTCTTATTTAAGAACTCAAAGACTCAGATCATTATTTAGAAGAAGTCGTTTAGACAGAACTCAATTATAAAGACTCATACGATCATCAAGCTCAATTAACTCAACCTCATACTCACATCAAGACTTCACTCAACATACTCAAACCAAGGCTCTAGACTCCATCCCTAGGTTCATTATACATGCTTTCACAATTTAACATATAGGGTTTATACATCATCTCATTAAAAGTTGTCAATTCAAGAAAACAAGTTTATAATGATCATCGACATGTCAAAATACATGTAATAGATATAATTTTCAAGAAAATAATCAAGAAAGTATTTTTAAAAAACATATATGGGGACTCATGGACTCTCAACTCCTCTAGTACCACCTATGGGGCACATGTAAGAACAATCTCATACTTTCGTTTAGCCTTACATACCTAGGGTTAAGCTTTTAGGTAATCAATCCTCAAGGACTTTCTTTGAACTCCTCAATTTTACGTCCCTCTTCTCTCTTCTTTAGCCCTAGTCTTTTTCAAGGACTTAGAATAGGTTAACAACTCTTTTCATGCTTAAAACGACCTATTTTGATTATGTATTAAGTCTAGGAGGGGTTTGGAAAAGTTTGGAATACCCTTCATGAAATTCAAACAAAGTTCATCTCGAGGCATGGGCTTCACGACGAACACACTGTCAAATTTTGGGTTTTTTCATCAAAAATTCTCCGAATGAGGTTTCTAATCCCATAGAAAATTCTCAAACAAAATCTAAGTGCATGCCCATGGCAGATGTGCGTCGCACACCTATCGCGCACTTACTTTGGAATTCGTTTTTGTATCAAAAAATTATCTTTTAATCTGGTTGCTCTAAAAATCAATCGATACCACTTTCCCACTCAAGTTTTCATGTTGATCGTATATCTGGCCTCGGATTTGCCATCGGAGCATAGGAAGATGTGTTATGCACACATCTCTCCTCTAAGGGTATTTTGGTAATTTTACCAGATATTACATTATCTCCCTTTTGGAATCATTCATCCTCGAATCATGAGTAAAGGTAGATATCAATTCATGAATAAACTCAAGACTCAATGCTCAATACTCGCTCAATAACTCAAATTCTCGACTCCTTATAATCCTCAACAAACTCTGCTCAGACTCAAGAATAGACACATCAATTCAGATAGACAATTCGATTTAGATCAATAATAGAGATATTATCTTAGACATCCTCACCATCAGGCATGAATGGAACGTCAAAACGCAATCAATCGAATCATTTGAACACCTCGACAATCAGTCTTTCAAACTCAGGGAGAACCATCAACTCTAATCAAAAGTGGGACCATAGTGATATACAAGACTCTGTGGATACTCTCAAGCTCAACTCCACCTAAATTGTGCTCCTTTTCATGGCATTCTACTCCATCAATTCGAGCTCATAGCTCTTATTCAGATCTCCACCTAACCACCTCTACCTCTTCCATTCAAGCGTACTTTTGAACCTCAAGGTGTTATTCCTAAGATGATCATATTCATACCAGGCTGATCCTCAATACTCAGCTCTATACTTCCATAGGGGTTTTCATTAAAATATCCTTAGTCCTCTTCACTACTTCACCACTCTTACTCTAAAACCCTTATTACGAATTCTTCAATAGTCTATCATCAATACTCGCATAATAATAACCGCACATCCAAACCTATCAGTCTAACCACTTCAACTATGTCTTAGCATTTTCAAGCCTATTTAGCACTTCTACCTCCACCGTTAAATGAGCTCTCACTCAAAGATACACCAACATATGGTGCATATTCTTATCTAAACACACTCTAATTTACTCTTACCTATCTATTGCACGTAATAAAATCTCATCTCTCCCCTCCTCCCTATATCTATCCCTACATAACACAAGTTTAACACTGATATCACAATAAGGATACATTCACTCCTCCTCCTCTACCCTCACTCTCAGTCTACAACTATCAACATCACTATCTGGACTCAAAGGAACTTATCGTCTCTCCCTTTGGTGAAGCCTACATCTACTATGTCTCCCTACAAGAGTAAGCACGATCATATATCTAAAACTTGACACTCTCAATCCTACCATCCACAATGACATAATAAGCCTAAGGCCAATTTGTGCATAAGATGACATCAGAATCATTCCCATTTAACCCAAACAAATCAACTATGGTACATCTATGGTAGATGAAAAGGGTGTAATAATTGTCAGCTCACTTAATTAGGATAAACTCATTAATGAGGGGAGGGTCACAAAGGATACGACACCTGAATCAAACAAATCATAGCTATAGTAGGGACTCAAATATACCAGTGATATCATCTGGTGGTGTTGGCATAGATGATTGGGGTTTGTAGGACCACATTGGACATTCCTTTGTAGGTGACCCATTTAGCCACACTTAAAACATTTGGTACTCCCTCCGCAACATTCTCCCAAGTGAAACTTACCACAAGTGCCACAACGTCTCTTGCCTTGGAAAGGTTGGGCCATGCTTGCTTGTGACTGATATCCCTAAGCTCTAAAATTATGAGACCCCTATCCATTCCTGAGTGCAACTGCACTACTAGATGAAGGCCCCATTTGGTGGCGGCTCCCGTTCCCATTCTCTCTCTTACTAACGTCGTGGCTGGACGTCTTTGATTTTTTACTTATGAACTCCTCCATGTCATGCTTTCTTTCCTCATTAGGTTATTGCACATAAGTCATCAACCTCCCAATATCTAAGTCACTCACTAGCATAGCTCCTCTCCCATCTTTCCTTGGTTATTTGTTCAGCCCATTAACATACATCCCCATTCTCCCCCTAATGTCAGCAACCATATCTGGAGCATTACGTGATAGCTGATGAACTTAAGTCCATACTATTGCATAGTCACGGATCCCTATTTCATATTCAAGAACTCTCTTACCTTGGCCTCCCTCTGTTCTCTTGGAAAGAAGTGCCCCAAGAAAGCTTCCTCGAACACTGCCCAAGCCAGCAATGGGGCTTTCTCTCATCTACCCTTCTTTCATTGGTCAAACCATAGTTTGGCCATGCCCTTGAGCTGGTAAGTAGCCAGTTCAACTTTATCAGTATTAGCCATATGTATCACCTGGAACACCTTGAGAAGCTCATCAATGTGGTTCTCTAGGTCCTTATTGGGTATAGACCCTGTGAACTCAGGTGGGTTCATCCTCAAGAATTCACGAACCGTAGATGTAGTTGGAGCATGCTGTCTACCCACTCCTTGTCTAGTAGGGGGTGTTGTCACATCTTAGGATAAAGTCTAGATAGCCTGGCGAAGCTCAACATTTGAGACTTTAGCTTGTGGGGGTTGTTCAGCTGGGATAGTTGGGGATATGGGTTTGTCATAATCTTGGGGATCAAGTTGGTTAATGTTATGTCTAGCAGGATGACCTCTTCCTCTAATATCACTTCTTGGAGGCATGATCACAACTCTGCAATGCGTAGAGCATGAATTAGAAGGGAGATTTCATAGAGTTTAACTCTATCACGCGAATTGGAATAAGAAAGAAGTGTAACAATTTGTAATGTCCTATAGCCTCCTGCTTATGAAGTGTGGTCGACAACACACCCATAAATAAGACTCTACTAGACACGACTTCATAGACTCCCTAGGACTCTTTAACTCTATGCTCTAATATCAAGTTTGTCACACTCCGAGAAGGTACCCTGACGTGGTCGACACTCAGAGAATACTGGTAGTCCCCAAGCGAACCACTTGGCCTCATCATATAATTCAGTCAATGTAACTCAAAAAACTCAGTGAAGACTAAAGAAGATAAATGGTGACATCTAATGTCTCAAAAGTATATCAATTAATAAAAGAGCTAGTAGAAAGGAACAAGCTTATTAAGTCTCAACATCAATACTCCAAATCTAGTCGATGAAGCCTCTATCGCTATCCTATGGTGCCAATGACAGACCCATCGCTACCTAAAAATAAAATAAACTCAACTCAAAGTATAACTCTAATAGCAAGATGAAAATAAATGCAATGACCCTCCGAAGTAAAGAAGGCTCACCAACTAAGCTAAAATGCTCAGATCCCCAACGATGTGCCTATTGACGATCTCTACTACCTATCTCTGCATCATAAAATGATGCAGTCTAAAAGGGGACATTAGTATGTAGTATATAAAATAGCTGAATGAAACAACAACAGGTAGAATGATATAGAAACAATATCAACTCAACATAATACTCAATTAGAATGTCAAATATCTATCTAAAGCAAGAATAAAGAGTAGATAAGGGACCCATCAACCAATCAAACCTTATCAATCAACTCAACTCAACTCAACTCAATGGTAGTCAACTCAACTCAACTCAATGGAATTCTAGTTAACTCTACTCAACTCAGTGGAACTCAACTCAACTCGGAGTACTTATGGTGGGAACTTTTGGGAGTTTCTCTTATCCGGTAATAATCACTTCTGAGCCAGTGATTGTACAAAAATTACGTTTATATTTTCATAGTTATTCCTTACTTGTCAGGTAAAGAATGCCCAGAATCCACAAGGGATCTGGACAATTAACATATTAAGTCCAATTATTTTAGGACAATAAGGTGAGGACATGTCCGACTCTAACAGAACTTAATCCATAGGATGAGAACTTATCTGGCTCTAACAGAACTGAGCCCTCAAGGTGAGAACTTGTCTGACTCTAACAGATCTTAGCCCTCAAGATAAAAACTTGTCTGACTCTAATGGAACTTAACTCACTCCTACGCTTGGCGACGTAGTTAATAAGTGCGAGTTAGACTTGCTTACTCTTAATCATTTTGGTGCTCGATACTCCTTCCAAAACTCAATGCTCATAAGACTCCTCATCTCAAACTAGCCTCATAGAGACTCTCATTATCTCATTAACTCAAACTCAAAGTCCTCTAATGTTTTTAGGAAATTTAACCCATATTAAGTAACTAAATTCTCATTTAAGAACTCAAAGACTCAAATCATCATTTAGAAGAACTCGTCTAGACATAACTCAAGAACTCAATTATGAAGAATCATAGGATCATCAAGCTCAATTAACTCAACCTCATACTAACATCAAGACTACACTCAACATACTCAAACCAAGACTCTAGACTCCATCCCTAGGTTCATTATGCATACTTTCAAAATTTAACATATAGGGTTTATACAACATCTCATGAAAAGTAGTCAATTAAACAAAAAAAGTTTATGATGATAATAAACATATGAAAATACATGTAATAGATATAAATTTTCAAGAAAATAATCAAGAAAGAAGTTCAAGAAACACATACAGGGACTCATGGACTCTCAACTCCTCTATTACCACCTATAGAGAACATGAAACAACAATCTCATGCTTTAGTTTAGCATTAAATACTTGGGATGAAGCTTTTAGGCAATCAATCCTCAAGGACTCTCCTCGAACTCCTCAAATTTACGCTCCTCTTCTCTCATCTTTAGCCATAGTCTTTTTCAAGGACTTAGAATAGGGTTAAAAACCCTTTTTATAATTAAAATGACACATTTTGATCATGTATTAAGTCCAAGAGGAGCTTCAAAAGGTCCAAAATGCCCCTCACAAAATTCAAAAAAAATCTGTCTCAAGACATGAGGTCCCCGACGTAGACAGTGTCAAATTTTAGATTTTTTTTTCGTTGAAAATTTTCCAAATGAGATTTCTAATCTCGTAGAAAATTCTCAGACAAAATCTAAATGCATGTCCGCAACAGGTGTGTATCGCACACCTATCACGCACTTATTTTGGAATTCAATCTCGCATTGAAAAATTATCTTTTGATTCGGTTGCTCTAAAAATCAACTAATACCACTTTCTTACTCAATTATTTATGTTGATTGCATATCCGACCTCGGAGTTGCTATCGGAGCATAGGAAGATGCATCATGCGTACATCTTTCCTTTAAGTGTATTTTGGTAATTTTACTGGTTGTTCATTATCTCCCACTTGGAATCATTCATCCTCGTATGATGAGTAAAGGTGGACATCAACGCATGAATATACTCAAGAGAGATGTTGGGTATATAAGTAAAGGACTGATCTATGTACTGTGAGGCACCTTTTGGGGTAAGCCCAAAGGGACAAATCCTGGATGGGATAGGCCTAAAAGCGGACAATACTTTATAGTGTTGGGCCAGTTGTTACAGGAGGTATCAGAGTCATTCTTGTGTCAGCCTTATTGATATGGGTCAGAGTTTAACTAAGTTTAGGTGAATCCCAGTAAGGTGGGGCAAAGCTCAGTGATGAGTCTAGGCGAATCACATGGGGTGGGGCAAACCTCCGCGAGGACGCTGAGTCCATAGAGGGGTGTATGTAACAACCTATCTTTAGATGAGATGTCCCATACTCACAACTATGACCTTCGACTACTTGGACTAGAATCACTATAAGACTTTCTTGTCTTGTAACGTATCTTTAGATGAGAAGTTTCACATCGGCAAAACACAAGAAAGATGTTGGGTATATAAGTAAAAGATTGGTCTATATACTGTGAGACGCCTTTTGGGTGAGCCCAAAGGGACAGATTCGCGATGGGATAGACCCAAGAGCGGACAATACTTCACAGTATTGGGCCAGGTTATTACAATAGGACTCTACTAGACATGGAATGTTGGAATTCGAGGATCATTTAAAGACCTAGTGCTCTAATACCAAGCTTGTCATGACCTGGATCTAGGGTCTAGGCGTGACATGGCGAATGGTAACCCAAGAGTCTCCAAACAAGCCTCATAGTATCCATATTCACATCATTGTTGCCAAAGTGCATAATGAAAGAACTAGCAAATAATTCTAAGGGAAATGGGGCTTTGGACACAGGCTATGGGTATATCATAGGGATAGGAATTTACATGGATTCACATAGCACATAGTACATGAAAACTAAGGGGCGGGTAAGTATGACTCACGCTATGAGAACTAGGGTATTGTGTTCCCCATGATTTCCTAACTTGGTAATACCAGATAATCGTAATCTTTTCTAGATGTTACATGCAAAATGGTAAGTTAAGTTTACCAAATTCTTTTATCCAGGAGAGAGGTAAATTTTACTACGTAATTTGATCCATCCCCAAATTATGGCATTACTAACCCTTATCCATTGTCCCATTAAAACCTACTCTTGATCTAGTTTGGTTAATAAGATGAGAAGAAATCAATCGAATCCTATTAATCAATCTCTTTTCTCATTCATTACTACCTTGATCCAGTCAGTAACAACTAGGCGACTTCTAATGTTGGCCATCATTAAAAAGCAATGAAAATGAAGAGAATTAATTAATACATGTATGCACACTTTCCAAGAATTATGAATTATTTGATTTTATCTTTTTAGTTTTTCACAGTTCCCACAACCTAGTTATGGTTTTAGCTATGTATATTCATAGTAGATGCAAGAATCATGATATAGAATAACATAATTAAGTACTTAGAATGACAAAGTTAAAAATAAGAAATTTCAAATTCTTCACTAGAAATCACAAATTTTTGTTGAGAATCATAAAGTTGTTTTCCAAATGTCTCATGTGTCTCTCTGCACTTTTCTCATTGTTCTCATTCGTTCTCTACCCAAAATAAACTAAAAACTCAATTTATAATAATTAAAATACAAGTCCAAAACAAAATAGAAAAATTGAATTCAGCAGGTAATACGAGCAGGGTTACGAGTCGTACTAAGTTCTACGGCTCGTACCTGGGCTTTGTAGTCTTCAATCTTCAAAACTAGGCATTACTTCTACAAGACATTTCTATGGGTCATATTCAAACTTACGGGCCATATAGGGTATCATTTGACAACTTTCTATAAACTCCAAAAATATGATCCTCAAGGCATGAAACCTAATCCATGACTAGTATAAAATTTCACGGCTCGTCTAACAGTTCTTGAATGCAACTTCAGAAAGTAGGTCCTTCATTGGATCTTAACTACAAAACCACTCTACAACTCATGGAAAATTCCACGTCCCATAGAGTGCTTCGTACTTCACCAAAAATGCAGCAACTGCAACACTTTACCCAAAATCATACCAAATCTTGTAATCCCAAAAAACAAATACAAAAACACATCAAATCCACTAACATCATTTTGCGAACACAGAAATTCTAAGTTTTAAGCATCAAAAGTACTATTTTGACAACACATCAACACCCTCAACTTAAAATTATTACATGTCCTTAAGTCATAGACTCAATCTACATAAGCAGTATATTAACACATAGACCTCAATCTAATGACATATATTATCTCCACATCAAGCAAAAATACCTATAATAACTCATCAATACAGATCATATAGTTATCAAACAAACCAATGCAGATCAATACATGTGACAGTGCAACTAAGACAAGCAAGGTAACCACAGATAAGCAATAATCACTAAAATAGCCTTTAACAATGTAATGAAAGTGCCCTCACATAAAGCAGTCCCATATCCTACTCATGATAGTATTTTCAGATTCAATGCTTGGGACTAAACAAAATCACTCACACTCACAATAGATGTTTAGACATCGTGCTCAATACCATAAGCTTGCCCCTATACTCACAACTATGACCTTCGACTACTTGGACTAGAATCACTATAAGACTTTCTTGTCTTGTAACGTAGGCTCAGGGGGTTTTAGTATGATGCTGTGGGAGCATAGTGACTAATAGTCTTCCTAGACAATGCGTTATTCTACACTTTTGCCCTACCAACACTGTCATTTTTCAACTTATTCTCTCTTTCTCCTATTTCAAACTTTTTTAGGTGCCTTATTCTCATATTTAGCTCATTGCCTTCTATTTTATCATTCTTTTTCTTTTCAGCTCATTGTTTAGGCATCTATTTATTTTTCTTGCACCCATAGCATATTTTCCCTTTTTTGTGTATCACTAGCTTTCACCTCATTTCTGTGATTACCCTTACACTAGCCACCCTCAACTTAGGCTCTTGGCTTGAGTTGAGATGCACAATATCCAACTAATGAACTAGGACCACTTTTTGGTAGCCACAATCAATTTAAGCTTTTTTCCTTAGTCAAGGTTTACGATATTCAAGAAAGGGCTAGAGCCAACTTCAAGATTTCACATTCGATAAAGCTAGGTTACTTAGAATCTTGTAAAAAAAAAGGGTACATGGAAAGCTCAAACATTGGGATCAAGGGATACATTACACATTTGGTTGGTCATTTAGGCTAAGTGGACTAATATGAATAACAACCTAAGATATTTTCCTAACCAACTAACCTACAGTCTGAGTCAGAGTAACAGGGCAAGTTCTGAATTAAAATGTAGTATAAGAAGTAATCAAAGAAAGCTCATACACACGATACTAATTACACTATCAACATAGACTCTTATATCATGCTTTTTATCATAATTAAACCTCACTTATTAGAAAAAACACTGACAATCATCATTATCACATAGTTGTTATCAAGACTACCTAATAAATTCTGATGGGTATCATTTTTCCACACAAAAACTAACATATATCATAAACGTCAGTACTACATGCTACTAATACTACCTCCACATCCTAAATGTGCCAGTTTAATAGAAAATAAATGTCCTTAGGGAAAAAACACAAGCAAGAAAATCCCTCGGACTCAAAATTTGGGATAGTTATAGGCCATAGTTACTCAGACTTCACTGCAGCCTAAAACTACCAACACCCCATCAAAATGAGTTTTGATTGTCCTTAATACACAAAGTATGACAATATTAAAGCACAGGGGTCAAAAGAAACATACCTGGGTCCCTAAGAGCCAATCTCTGGCTAGGCATAACCACCCTTCAACCTGCCTAGTGGTCTCCTCAGTAGCGGCAACCTATCTAGAGGGTCCAACACCCCTCATCATCTTTAACTCACGTGTTCAGCATGCCTCCTCATCCTGTATAGAGTGAAACCTAAAAATCATAAGCTACTCCTTCTCTATCATCCTCGCCTCTCACCTCATGAAATCTGAATCATCAGTATGTAGCCACTTCTCGAGGGAGTGGAGTGGTGTCTCCTTAGGGATAAACAGATCAATAACCATCTCAATGGGGATCCAATGGGGGGAAGTACAGGTGTTGTTGATACTGCTGCCCTTATCTCAAAACTGATCTGCTGGGTCTCTACCTAAATAAATGTCATGTCAGCAGGTCAGGCTAAACTAAGGCTCTGTTCCACTTGCCTCTTAAATGCATCAATGGGTCTATGTATTAGTATGAGCCTCTCCCAAATGGTAGCCATACAGTGTGTCTGCATACGTGCCTTAACCTCTTAGATGGACTGGCAAACCTAAGGTTGCATCTATTGTAACAACTGAGTTAACTGAGACTAAGTATGTGTCTGACTCTGAGCCGGGGCTTGAATAGATATTGTTGACATGTATACCATACCGATGGATGGAGACTGCACAAGCACGGCCTCTGGTGCAGTAGGGATGGTAGTAGGCCCTATCTCTATATCAGCATAGATCTTTGAGGACATCTCGATCGTGGGAGCAGCAGTGGTGAAAGATGATGAAGGCTTAAACGGTGGCACTACCACAAACATCTTTGGTATCTGGAATGAAGGATGTGGTATTCGCCGGAGGGCCACCTGATTCTAATCAGCCTTTATCAAGCTAACATCTAATATCCTCTAAACCTCAATCAGAGTGTCCAACTAGTAAAGGATCTCTGCCCCATCGCTATACAGAGATGGTATATCAAGCACGGGAAGGGGATAGAGGAAGACCTCTTCAGGACCACCTAATAAATCTACTCTGCAATCAGGCAGGACCAATCTATGTCATAGCCAATTAACAGCTGGCAACTAGTATCACGTGGTCCGACGTCAAGGTGTTATCTACATGAGTGGGATGGATCCATGATTTAAAATAGCCCATCAAAATTTATCAGTAAAGCTAAGGGACGACTTCACTATAGGTGCCGATAAAGTAGCACTCAGGGTCCTGGCCCTGCTAAGAACTATGGTCAGTGACCTATCTTAACAACAAGACCTTACGAGTCAAATCTCTTATTAGGACCTTGTCCTGAGTCTGCCTTAGTCTGTGGTCGAACTCACTTGTGGTCCTGGGGGCGTGGTACTCTAGAGCAAAAAGCATGAGGTGGATAGAGTCCTCTGATATGTCGACCTGTACTCCCCTCACCCTTATGTATGTTAATCGAGGCTAAGTGAGAGGTTTTTTCCCCTTAGGAAGTGAATTTGGGATGGTGGCAGCATAGGATACAAAGAAATCTAGAACCATCGACAAAGAGTACTCCCTCAACGTTGCTGCCAGCCAACAAAGTCTGTATCGGGCAATGGTGTCCTGGAGTCCGGGGACACTATCTAGCCCTAATAATTCGGGGCTTCCCAAATATGGAACAGGCTGGTCAATCGCACTCATCCTAATGTACATCATCCCAGTAGATCCATTGTATGCCTCGTATGCACCATTTGTTCGATAATGCATTCGAAGGTGAGGATGGTGCTCGGAGTGCTGAAGATGACTCAGACTCAAACTTCTCTCCAAATCTGGACTCAGATTTCTCTTAAGAGGAATTCATCTGTATCGAACCACGATGGCCTGAGTCTGGGGATGCCCCGACTGTCTAGCAGCAGCCCATGTATGTGGTTGCTCGGTGCCCACATCAAGCTAGAAATCGAGGTCCTCGAGAGATTTATGGGCCTCAGAACTGCCCTGGGCGTCTGAGGGCTCATCTCTTAACCATCGTTGCATAGCCTATATCTCACTCTTCCTTGGTTTTGAGGCAATGGTACCTGAAATACACACATTTAACATCTTGATTAGCCTCATAAGTACAGGAATGAAAAATTAGAAATTATCAGAAGAACCTACAAAGGCTCATTTATGGGCTGTAGGGAAAACCAGGGGCCATAAAAGGCCTTCATAGGTGGCAGGGTACAGTCAACTCAGCTACTGGAACTACACCTAAGAGACCATGTATGGCTCGTAGAACATTCTATGAGCCATAGACTAATTCGTAGATATGGTTCTAGACTAGAACATTTGCAGGCATCACCCTACGAAACCTCTCTACAGCCCATAGAAGGTCTCGTCTGATGAAATCTCAGAAACCTCAGGCTATTGGATCTACTCACAAGGGGCAACTACCACTCGTGGATTATTCCATGGGCCGTAGAGACCCTCGTAGTGTGAAAATTCCAGTAGCTTAGGTTTTCTAAGCATATCAAATGGGTCCTAAAATGAAATCATCAACAGACCACAATAATTATATTTAGCACTAAAGCAATAATTTTATTGCACTTAAATAATCCCAACAAATTTTCCAATGCCCCATATACGACAATTATACATTACCCCATCAAATATCATTTTATACATTCAAACAACATTCTGACAACCATTTGATAGTTAAAATTTATACCACTATGCAATCACATGCCGTTTTTCGAAAAATGATTTTCATTTACTTCAAACAACATGTGACTACATGATTTCAAGTAACAATCATTCATACACGACACGGCCAAACACATATTCTGTTATTTATATAATTCAAAGCAAAGGTGACTACTCAATAATGTTAAGCACATAATATATCACATACAAGGGCAACACCTATTGTAAGCACACAAACTTCGAAATACTATGTCCAACAACAACTCTAACCTAATGATACCAATTTCGATAATATAAGAAATATTAAAGTAAAAAACTTACTGAATTTGGATTACAAAGTTAAAAAATTGAAGGAGGGGATCAAAATGTGTGGAACCCCAGGTGGTCGAAAAACACATCACCCCAAGTTTTAAAAATAAACATAAGAACACATCAAACCTACTAACATCGCTTTGAGAACACATAAAATTCCAAGTTTTAAGCATAAAAAGTGTTGTATTTTGACAGCATATCACCCAAGCAAAGAGATATTAGTACAGATACTAGCATATAAGGCTAAAAATAGTAAACATAAGTATATCAAAAAATTGAACAAGAGTTTGGGATCGAACAAGCGACTTTGGAAGATGAAATTTGATAACTACTTAACCTTGCTATGTGAATGCAATCAGGTAAGCACATATACGAATTATACTATTCTAATGGCAAATTATATGATAATCAGGTCATAATAATAATCTCCAATTGAGTGGCCATCTTGATGGTGTAATGATTGAATAAACATCTGCCCACTAGATATGCCCATCATGGTGGTGTAATAACTAGATAAATATTTGTCCATAAAATATGCCTATTGTGATGGTGTAGAAATGGGTAAACATCTACTCACCAACCATACATATCATGGTGGTGCAGTGAACTATAACTATCCTATTATTGTATGTGTTTACCGACATTACCTCATCGATAGTTAATATAAATTCATAAATATTATCACCTACTGAGTCAATTGGACTGATATTGAGTATATTAAATAAACATAGCATATGCACAAGATTTCTAAGAGTACAACCTTAATAGGACTTTTCAAAATTCATGAACTTTTACTATATATGTAATATATAAAACTTTTTAAATATCATATAAATAGTCCTATTGAAGTGTTGATTTACTATGCTGAAGTTCTTTATCTCTATTTCTCGTATTAGAATAGTCGTGTGATCCTACTAATATATTATTGCTATTTTTATTGATACTACACTTGTACTTTCCTTGTTAAGTACAGGGCATATTCTTTTGTCTGTTGACAAGCCTCAGCTAGGTGGTTGTTGATTTAAAAAATTTGAGGGTGAGTCAGATCTTTAGGGCTACCACAGATTTCCCTACCATTCTTAGTTCATTTGCTTCAGGCTCAGACACTTAGACATTTAGTTATTTTTGGCTTCCCAGAGTTGCATCCCCTTATGTTATTGTGACAATCCATAACTATATTCTTACATATACCACCTAAGTTTCAAGCCTCATTCTTATATGTTAGAAGTGGAATAGGGTCATAAGAGACCTCTAGTACTTAGCCAAGTTCAAGACTTTCCTATTAGTTGAGTTTCTCGCGTTAGATAATACAAGAGTCAACTTTAAATGACCATAACTTTTACCACACAACGAATTAGGTATTATATGACCTATCAAATAAAAGGACTTTGAATTAGCTTTCCAACATTACCAATTTCACCACATCTGGAGTTTGGAGTCAAAAGTTATAACCATTTTACTATAGACTACCAAAGCAGAGTGAACATACGAGCTAAGTTACGAGACATGGTTTGAACGATGACCTGCCTGGTAACTCATGGAAAAAGCTTCAGAAAGTCCATTTTGAGCCTCCAACTTGACATACCCAACTACGAGTCACAGGTTCTTCTATGGGCTATGGTTAGGGCTTATGGAATCGATTCAAAGACCCCATAATTTGTCCAAAAGTTTACAGATTAGTTCCTATGGGTCGTGGAAGTTTCTACGGGCCATAGATTAACCCGTGGGTGACTTTTAAAATATTTTTAAGAAGGATTATTTTGCTCTTTTTCCACCTTTTCAAGGCCTTAACTTGATGTTTTATACCTAAACAAGTCCCTAAACATATCCATTCAACTTCTTCACGCTAAAACAACTTGTTTCAAGGGAGAAAAGGCTAGGGTTTGAAGATAATCTTTTAAGTTCTTCCAAGCTATCCCAAGACTCAAAATTTTTAGCTATATAAAGCTAATTAGAACATGGATTATGTTTTTTCATGAATGTTTCTTGAATTTCTTATAAATCCTAATATATTCTTATATAATCTTGCATGAATTATAATCTTTACGAATTAAATACTTGAAATAGATGATTTTATTTTTCTACATGAACCCTAAAATGAATTCTTGTTATGTTTACATATTACACTTAAGTGGGTATGCATGAGTATACTTTGAGCCTAAAATGTCTATAGAATTCCTAAATGCTTTAACTCTACTTTTGTTTCCTGAACACTACAATTTGGAATGATGCATGACAAAGAGTCTTTATGAGTCATGAGCTAATCCTAAAAGAATGTTCCTAATTAAGCTAAAAAAATACCCAATAAGACTAGTTGAATGAGTTAACCATAGGGTTGATGTCTTACGAGCATGTTGAGTCTTGGAAGGAGTATTGAGAATCAAATTAAGTAAGAGTAAGTCCAACTCAAACTCAAAAACTACATAGTCAGCGTAGGAGACGATTAAACTGTAAAATCAAATGTTTTCCTATTGTCCCTAAAAGAGGACTTGATATTATTGATTGTGGATCCACTAATGGGATGTCCTTTTCCCTGGCAAGTATTGGATGGATGTGGCAACAAAATCTTTGTTGTATCATCACCGGCTCATAGGTGATGGTTGTCAATTAGAGAAACTCTCATATAGGCCTTGATAGTACTCTGAGTGAATTGGATTAGATGGTATATGAGTGGTCATTTTTTAAGTTCTATTCTTAGTTTAGACTCTTGACTTGCTGGTTGAGTTTCCTACTTCTTGAGTTAAGCTATTTGAGTTAATGTTACTCTATCTTTACATGTTTTATTCTGTCATTTTACATACTCATACATTCTATGTACTGACGTCTATTTGGGCCTACATCTTTTTATGATGCAGAGATAGGTACTAACGATCATCAACAGGCACCCCGTTCAAAACCCATTGCATTTAGCTGATTGGTGAGTCTTCCTTTGCTTTCTGAGGATATCATGTTTTCTCTTTTAGCTTTGAATTTAGTCATTTTATTTTATTTTGAGGTAGTCATAGACCCATCATTGGCACCATTTAGTCCGATGATTAGAGGCTTCATAGACTAAACTATTAAGTTGTGATTGAAAGTTGTTTTTGGATAGTTTCTTTTAGACTGTCTTACTTAGTTAATGGATAGATTATTTAGCTTTTGGCTTTTGATTTTTCATTTTGTCAATGATTTTCATTGAGTACTCTTAATTATTGATGTCTTTCGCTATTAGATTGTGATTGAACAAATGTGACGAAGCTGAGTGGTTCACTTGGAGGCTAGAAATAATCTCTGAGTGCTAGCCATGCCAAGGGTACTCTACCAGGCTATGATAGTTAAACACTTAGATAGAGTTTTGATATAATGAATTTCAATTTTTGGGGAGTTATTTTAGGATTGATTAGTTTTCTACTTGAGTTTACGGGAACTTAACTTGACTTATATTCAAACTTACTTTCATAACTTTAAATATTTGATTCATGTTATTCTTTTTATTTGGATTAGAGTATTCATTCTCCCACTAGAAGTTTAGTATGGGTGTCACTCATGGAGGGTTCGAGGTCGTGACAAAGTGAATATCAGAAGTTGATTCAATATTGATCTTATCGTATGAAAAAGAGTCTAGAAGAGTCTTGCAGAATAGTAGGAGAAGTTTGTACCTTTCTTCAACAGGCTACAGGACTTTAGGAGATTTTTCTTATATATTTTCCTTCTATCATCTTTTCGTTGTATGACTTGATTCTAATTGGTATCTAACAATCCAAATTGGTGTCTAACCTATTTAACTCTTCTGCATTCAGATGGTTAACATGTATTACAATGGTGTTAGGCTCACAGTTCCCATAAATAAACTGGTAAAGAGAGGATGTCGTCGAGGTGGAGGTTGAGGTAGGGGAAGAGGAAGGGTGACACCCATCAAGAGTGAGGACCAAGATGAGGATGTACCAGTAGGAAAGGTCCAACCTGCACCTTAGATAGAGATAGAGAAAAATGTAGAAGGTGAGGTGGAGGAGATTGTTGAGATGGAAATAGGTGCACAGACTAGAACTACAGGACTTCCCCCTTTGGACCCGTCAATTGCACAGTAAGTACTAACTTTTTTAAATGGGTTGGTTGGTTTTGAAACAATTTTCATGATGCCCGTCACTCAATCTCTAGTCACTTATCCCTTCGCGAATGCAACCCCAAATATAGGGAGGACTTTGGGTAATTATGCTTTCTCTCTTCCCCTTCTAGGACTAGTGATAGTTTTTGAAGTATTCTAACGTTCAAAGAGTGAGGATGCATATGAGTTCATTCTTGATTGTTATGAGTGTCTTTATAAGTTGGGTATGGTGCATCAGCATGGAGTTGAATTCATAATATTATAGCTTTAACGTGAGGCTAAGCAGTGGTGGACAACCTTTATGGAGTGTTGATTGCTAGTTTTGTCACCACTTACTTGGCTTAGTTTCATGCCTTATACTTGGAAAAGTATGTGCATTAGATCTTAAGGAATCACAAGAAGGATGAATTTATGGAACTTGAGCAAGGAATAATGACAGTGGTCGCTTATAAACAAAGTTCATGCCTTGTCTAGATATGCTACTTAGTTAGTGATTATAGAGGAGGAGAGGATTCGATTGTTTGTCAAAGGTTTTAATTTTTAGTTGAAGGTTTTATTTATTCATATGGCTGATGCAAATAAGAGTTTCAACGAGGTTACAAATTTTGTAATGAAAGTTAAAAGAGTGAGGAAGGTTAGGCAGGCTAAAGCTTTCGCTAAAAGGACAAAGAATTTATGTAATTTTTATGGTTCTTATTCCAAAGAGTCAGGTAAGCCTAACTGTTATAGCCCAACTCATTTTCTCGGTCATGCCTTACTGTAGGACTTTACAATAGGCTATTACTTAAAATGGTCAAGGATCCCCTTTCACACTAAGTACTCGACCTTTCTTTGATCATAGTTGTTATAATTTTGGGGATCCAGGATATGTGAGGAAAGAGTATCCCTACCCCCATGTGACTGTCCTTACATAACAGTGAGCTAGAGCCTTAGTTCCAATAATTAAAGGTAACAATGATAGAGAACATTCACAATTAAGGTGTGGAGGAAATTAGAGAAATCATAGAAGTTGAGGTAATGTTAATGTAGGTATGAGAGCAGTGTAGACAGGTAAGAAGGTTGCCCATCAGGGTGATGGGTCTTAATTTTATGCTTTTTTAGGCAGGACAAAAGTTGAGGCATTTGATGCAGTGGTCAAAGGTACTATTCTTGTTTATAACTAGATAGTTGCTATTTTGTTTGACCCATATTCTACTTATTTTTATGTGTTAATAAATTTTGTCTTGGGATTTGATGAGATTTGTGATGTTCTTGATACCTCTATTTATGTTTTTACCTTCGTTGGAGAGTCTGTTGTAGTCACCCATGTTTATCGTGCTTGTTCTACTTTATTTATGGGATTTCAGACTTAGATTTGACTGATTTTGATGTGATCTTAGGCATGACTTTGTTTTTCCCTTATCATGCATTGATTTATTGTAAAGCTAAACTTGTAACTCTAGAGATCCTGAGTGGGAAAAGCTTAGAGTGGAAAGGGAGTACAATTCTAAACTGACTAAAATCATATTATGTATTCGAGCTAGAAAAATAGTAGTGCAAGGTTTTCTAGTATCCTTGGCTCAGGTTAAAGATGATAAGGTAGAGTCTCCTTCTATTGATTTCATTCCTATAGTATTTGAGTTTAAAGAAGTCTTTCTTATAATGTTTTCTGGGATACCTCTTGATCGAGATATAGATTTTTGCATTGATTTAGAGTTCTACACTCGCCCAATCTTTATCCCTCCTTATCATATGGCTCTAGTAGAGTAGAGAGAACTTAAGTTTTAGACTCAAGAACTCCTTAATAAGGTTTTGTCTGCCCTAGTGCATCACAATGGGGTTTTCCCATCTTGTTTGTTAAAGAAAAGTATGCAGGAAGTATGAAAATATGCATAGACTATTGACAATTGAATAAGGTGACTATTCAAACAAATACACGTTGCCTCATATTGATGATCTCTTTGACCAGTTGCAGGGCACGCTAATGTTCTCTAAGATTAATTTAGGTCTGGCTATTATTAGCAAAATATTAGGCCTGAGAATGTGCCTAAGACTGCTTTAAGAACCTAGTATGTCCACGATGAATTCTTGGTGATATCATTCAAGTTAACCTGTCCTCAAAATCTAGTGACATTACCTCTATGGGGCTAAGAATGATATGTTTACTAACTGTCGTAGTCTGCAGTATGTGTTTATCAAAAATTACCTAAATTTGAGATAGCAAAGGTGGATAGAATTGCTTAAAAATTGTTATATCATCATTTAACACCATCCAGGTAAGGCTAATATAGTGCCAAACACATTGAGTTGAAAACTAATAAGTATGGTAAGCCTAGCCTATTTGAGTGCGGCTAAACAACCATTGGCTAGGGAAATTCAAGTGTTGGAGATAAAAGTTTGTCAAGATAGCCATCTTAGAGAAAAATGGGGTGTTGGATAGTATTGAATTGAGATTCACTTTCATTGAGGAGATTAAGGACAAGCAGTTTGAAGATGAGAACTTGAATGAGATAAGAAGGAAGGTAGTGTCTGGTAAGGCAAAAGATATTGCTCTTGATATAGGCGGAGTACTCAGTTTTAAGGGAAGAATTTGATGGCAAATTGAGAGAACATTGACAAAGGCTCATGATTTTTGTTAGTTTATTCATCTAGATGTGATCGAGTTGTATCAAGATTTGAGATGACTTTATTGGTGGTCTAGTATGAAGAAAGGCATAGCTAAATTTATGGTCAAATGTCATAATTGTCAGCAAGTGAAATATTAGCAGCATAGGTCAGCAGACTTACTTCAAATAATGCCCATTCATGAATAAAGTGGAAGAGGGTACTAATGGATTTTATTATGGGACCCCACAAAATGTTAGGGAAATTTGATTCTATTTGGGTTATGGTTGACTGACTAACAAAGTCAGATCACTTTATACTGGTCAGAGTGGATTATAATGCTCAATAGTTGACCAAACCTATATGAAAGAAACAATAAAATTACATGGGGTTCCCCTCTCTATCATCTCAAACTATGGTACTTAGTTTACATCTAGTTTTTGAGGAGAATTACATAAAAAGTTGGGCATGTAACTCACCTTCAGTACCTCTTTTCATTCACAGACTAATGGACAGCCAGAGAAAACTATACAAGTATTAAAAGACATGTTGAGGTATGTGTAATAGACTTTGGTGATCATTGAGACAAGTTCCTACCGTTATGTGAGTTCTCTTATAATAATAGATACCACTCCAGCATTGATATGTCTCCTTTTGAAGCCCTTTGTAGGAGGAGATATAGATCATCCATATAGTGGTTTAAGAGTGGAGATTGAAGCCTGTGGGGGTTGATTTGGTGAAGGATGCTCAATATAAAGGTTAAGAAGTATCTAAGCTAATCTCCTAGTGCTCAGAGTCGATAGAAATAGTATGTGGATCTTAAGGTAGTGACATGACATTTTAGGCCGGTGAGCTGGTTCTTTAGAAAGTGTCCTCCATGAAAAGCATTATGTAATTTGGCGCTATATTGAAAAATTTGAGATCCTTGATTGTGTTAGGCTGGTGGCTTATAGGTTGGCTTTATGACCTTATTTTTTTAAAGTCCATCCAGTGTTCCATATATCTATATTAAAAAAGTATCATGGGGATAGAGACTACATCATTAAGTAGGACTCAGTGTTATAAGACAAAAATCTCCAATATAAGAAAAAGTTTGTCACAATTCTTGATTGGGATGTTAGAAATTTGAGGACCAAGGAGATTAAGTCAGTAAAGGTCTAATGCAAGTGTTGTTTGATTGAGAAAGCGACTTGGAAATCAAGAAAGATATACAAAACAAATACCTACAGTTGTTTGTCGATTCAGTTACTACTTTATTCTTGCCTTAGCCTCATTTTTCCTATTGATCACTTAGAGACGAGTAATGGATAAATTGGTATCTATTATAATGATTTGTCCTCGTCACTATGAATAGGCCAATAGGAATGGAAACAGGCTAGAAAACTCTCGAGTAGTAAGTAGAAAATTTTGAGCCAAAGCTATATTTGGACGAATAATGAGTCATAAAAGATATTAGGCAATCTGAAAATGGATTGGGCATTGGTTTATAAGTATGGTCCCTTGAGTTAATATAATAAGGAGCCTGTACAGCTTTATGGAACTAAACTCAGACAAGTAGAACTCCTGAAATATAACTTGACGTAAAAAGGTGTATATTCAAACATCATGTTTTTAGGGTGTGTTATAAAAAGAGGATTTGGAATGTGAGTTACAAAGTTTTTGTGTCCTTGCAACCCACCATGATGGGATAGATCCTGTGGTATGGTGGTGCTGCCATGGAGAGATAAGTAACTGCCATGGCAACATAGTCAGGAGTTTATGTTAGAAAAAGTCCTGAATTTATTTTTATTTTCTCTCACTTCGTCCTTGAGGGACCAAAAGCAACCTAGGGCTTATTTTATTTAGTTTTTCACTCATGTTATCGATAAAGGTAATTTAATAATTCCTGTAACTCATAAATTGATTCCTAGATAATAGAATATAGGGAAATTGTTATAGTGGAAGATTGTCACCTTCAATTAATGGTGAGAGAAAGCCCTAGTAGGGAAAGATAATCATAAAAGTGGACAAGAGTTATGATTTTGATATAATCCGCACAATAGGTCATTGTTTGCTAATTATTCTATTTATTAATTATTTATAGGCCAAGAATGAGCTAAGATATTAAAAATAAATTAGAGTTTTCAAGGTTTTGTTTCGAGATAGTGATGGTTTAATAATTTCATTTGTGTGATATATACTTTATAACTACTTCATTAGTAATTCCTGCATGTATGTGAATAAAAAATAAGGATATGAACTTAATAAATGAATTCTTATAATAAAACTTCATGAGATGAAAATACCATCAGAATTGTCAAGTTCTAGATTATTCATTGTGTGTTAATTGTCGTTATGGTTGTAGTAGTGATTGTGATTGTAATTGTTGGATTTAATGTCACATTCCAATACATTATTGGGTCAGGCATCACATTTTGATATATTATTGAATTGAGTAACATATTTCGACATACTATTAGATCGAGTGTCACATTTCGATACAACTTGTTCGGTCGTGGATCCTATGAGAGGGCCACTGTTGAAATTATTATGATGAGAATGATAATCAAGAAAGTGACATGTAAGTATGAACTGTAATTTGATATTCTATCGTATGCATTTGTTTACTATATTGAAGTTGCTTTTCCATATTTTGCTTATTCGAATAGTCGCATGATCCTACCAGTATATTATTGTTATGTATACTAATATTGCACTTGCTCTTTCCTTATTGAGTACAAGGAATCTTCAGGCAGTTCTTGATAGACCTCAGCTAGGTGAATGTTGATTTCAAGAGTTCAAGGGTGAACTAGCTCTTTCAGCTTACCATGGATACCCCCATTATTCTTAGCCTATTTGCTTCGGGCTCAAACAATAAGACATTTAGTTATTTTGACTTTTCAGGATTGTATCCCCTTATGTTAGACGCTTAGATAGAGTTTTGGTATAATGATTTTCAGGTTCTGGGGAGTTATTTCTGCATTAATTAGTTTTCTATTTGACTTTATGGGAACTCAACTTAATCTTTATTTAAATTTGCTTCTGTAACTCTAAATGCTTGATTTGTGCTAAGTTTAATTATGTTAGAGTACTGAATCTCCCCTCGGAGGATTAGTTGGGTATCACTCACAGCCGTTTTGGAATTGTGACATCTACTTTGTCAGGCAAGCTTTCAACTTTGCTTTGAGGCTTCATTTTGTGAATGTTTTTACTTTTTGTTTCATACGTAGTAAATTTCAAGTTGTTTTCACCTACAATGCATAAAACACCTTTCATGATCTCTAAATAATTTAATTGAGTTGATATTAAAAGTATCAAACTCGAATTTACTCAAAACAATGCATAAAACATGGGTGAAATATAACTAAAGAGAGTGCAAAACCTAACATCAAGAAGTCCCTAGACAAAAATTAACATGAATGAATGAAGTGTGAACTTTGCCACAAAATTGCCCTGGTGCGACACAAGCTTGGATGGGTAGTTGTGTCGCGCGTAGCTTATATTCCAACAACTCTATCTTTCACCAACCTTTTCTTCTTCTAAGCTGGTGCAACGTGAGCATGGTAGTGTGACCTCATCGCACACACTATTTTACTATAAAATCTTCTTCTTTTTTTTAAATGTATGAATCCCAAACTTGATCTTGATTTTTCTTTTTTTATTTTTATTTTTTTGGACTTTTACTCAGATTTCAAAGTTTCAAATCACTTGTTTTATTAAAAATAAAAAGAAAATTTTAAATTAATTTATTTTTAATTATAAAAATATGATATTTTTTAAAGTAAATTAAAAAATTAAATATGTCATATAAATTAAAACTGAGAAACTTTAAAGTCCAAAACAAAGGAGCAATGACCATCCAAAAAGTGGCATTATTGCAAGGACCGGGCAATAATGTGCATTTGCAAAATAATTTCAATGACATTAACCAAATTGGAAAATTGAGGTTGGGGAAGGCAAGCTAGCTAGCTCTTTTTTCCCTAAGTGGAAAGACCACACAACCAAATAAGTTGATGACTCAACAACCAAATGTGTGTTGCATATGGTTCACAAAATGATTAAGGAATCATTTAGTATGAGATATAAGGTATAATAATTATATAATAAAATGTAAAATTATTTTATCTTACGTTTCATTGAAATATTAGGTAATTTTTGAATTATTTGTCCTATCATTTATACCTTAGTGGTGAGATAACTTATTTCATATACATGATGAAATAGTTTATCCTGATATAAGTAATCGTCGGACAACTTATTCCAAACCAAGCAACCCCTTAAGAGTTTGAAGTTTCAAGTCATAACAATGCTAATAGTACTTAGCACTATCAAGATATTTACAAATAATTATATATAAATTTTGATGATAAATATTGACTGAAAATGGTAACTACCTCCTATTACGAATTATGATTACTGATTGCATAAAAAATAAATACGTCATCTGTTAAGAATTAGGATATATTACTATCATTGCAAGATTGGTTCAAAAATATGTTCTTTTATTTATTAGCAGCGAAAGCTTTTCTATATGTGACCTCTTTTTACAAGAGAAAAGGCTTCAGTTTAAATATTCTAATTAATTTATCTGTCGTAGCCATCAAAATTTTGTATAACTCTACAAAATAAGTCTTGTTTCAGTTATAATTTTTTGAAGACTACTCTATTCTAAACCCTAATTTATGATTATATAAATAGTATTATATTACCTTGAAAAGGACATCTAAGAAATCCATAAACTCTTGGGATATTCATCAAAATATATCACTCTTCTTGATAATCAAATACATGGAGATCAAGTCTAAATTATTATCCATATTCGAGACATCAAATACATGGAGATCAAGTTTAAATTATCATCCTTTTTCGAAAAATACGTCACTAGTAACCCTCAAAGAATCAAGTCGTATCATGAAAAAATCTAAAGAGGAAAAAATTTAAAAAGTGACAGATTCGTAGTCACATTATAAAATTATGTTTCTTTAAATTTTAAAGAAACAGAATGTACTGATACTCTCTCAGGTTGATTGGACTGATTGGTCAACAATATGATTATACAAATATTAACTCATGGCCTCTTTCCTATCTTGTCTTTGAAATGTTTTACCTTTCATTTTTACATTTCTTTTTCCTTTTTGACCTATATACCTTTTCTTTTGGGACGTAGAGTCTTTTTTTGATATTTCCAACGGAAAAATTTTAAGTATGTTATCAAACTTTATAAAAAAATTATTTATGTCGTTCTTTAATAGTTTGATTCAATTATATTATTGACTTTATAAAAAGACCTCATTCATGTTATTAGTGTTTAACAATCCAATTTTATGATTTTCGCATTTTTCCATGCAAAATCACCAAAATTATACTGATTAAAAAGTAAAAAATATGTTATTGAATTTATTAAAAAAAAAGTTCAATCAATATCATACTTGGACTCAATCATATGGCAGTACTGTTAAATTGTTGCATTATTCATTTTTCCTTTTTGACCTATATACTTTCTCTTTTGGAATGTAGGCTTTTCCCCATATTTCTAAACATGGATTATTGTGTACTTGTGAATTGTGATGCTAGTGTTTGCACAAAAAGCTTTAGCTTTTTCTTTTGTTGAAAAAGAAAAGTGATAACTATTCTCTCCGTTCCTTGTTAGATGAATATTTTACTTAAAATATTTGTCATGATCATTTACTAAATTAGAACTGAATTAATGAAGTTTTACCTTTGAAAGTTTAAAGTAATTTATTGATATCAGCAAAGGACAATATAATAAAGTTGATTAATCTATAATTTCTTAATTGCTCTATAAAATGAAAGTGTTCATCTAATATAAGACGAAATTAATAAGAATAAAGAGCAATTAATTTTAAAACAAAAAGTTTTGCTTTAGGGTCATTGTCTCTTTATAAAAGGAAAATATGTGATCAGCATACCTTATCTTTTGATTAATATGGCTTTATATAGCTATAGTGTTGACTACTCCTTAATTATAACCCTTTACATTGTACATTTACTCAGAAAATTCCAAAGACGTTTTATAATACTATAATGTCGGTGTACATCTTCCTTTGACCCAAAAATAATTACTTCATTTATTACATGTTAAGTAAATTTTTGCTGTTTATTTTATCATTCATAATAATTGAATTATTTAAAGTTAGAATGGATATTAGAAAAAAAATTTATTTATTTATTAAAGCTTTATGTTTTTAGGAGATAAATTATACTATTTACAAAATTATATTAATAATTTCACAAAAAGTAATAGTGAAAATTATGGTTTAAATTATGTTATTAAATGTTTTTCATAATATGTGTGCATTGCCTCACAAAATTTTAGCTAATATGAAGGCAGCATTTTTTTTTAGCTTTATTTCACACCTATTAGGAAAATTAACAAAAACATGGTAATATATTTTACTAACTCCGATTTATTACATGTTTTTTGATAATTGAGCACTATTAAGACATTATTTTTAGGTATGTGCAAAAATCAAATCGATCGATAAATCGACTAAAAAATAATGTTATTGGGTTATTAGGTTAATGTGTTTTTAATAGTTTTATATTTTTAAAAAAATGGGTTATCGGTTAGGTTTTAATTTTTAGTATTAGATTATTGGGTAAACTGATAACACAATATGACTAGTAATTTACTACTTTACCACTTCATAGATACTAAATATTATTAATTTAATATTACAATTGACACTATATATGAATAATCGTAAATTATGTATTTGATTGATTTTCAATGTATAAGCCTTTCATCAAGAAAGTAAATTAGAATATGACACTAAATATTGCATAATGTTAAGCTTAGATGTTCAACAAATATTTTATTCACTTCATGTTGATTTAATCATCGCATTACAATGTTCATTTGGAGTTAGCTGTTATGTATTCATGAAGCCTATTTTATTTAATCAGGCGAGTGTTGCAGACAAATAGATATGTTCATCATTTTTACAATTCCTTATCCGTCTCTCTAGTTTTTCAAAAGCATTATGTCACTTACGACTGATTTACTTGTTTCATTGTATTGCATCAAATTGTTAGAAAATTATATATTTATTTTTATGAGTATTTTCTTATGGATAAATCAAAAACCAGATCGTTAAGGACCAAAAATCGATCAATGAAAATCAGTAAAAGAATATCTTATTGGTTTGTTATTGGTTTAGCATATTTAAAATCAAAAATCAATAAAGCAAATCGATAACACATAAAATCGAATCGAAATAAACCGACCAATGTACATCCATGCTTATTTTACAACAACAACAACATACCCAGTGAAATTCCACAAGTGGGGTCTGGGGAGGGTAGAATGTACGCAGACCTTACCACTACCTCATAGAAGTAGAGAGAAAAAAATTTAAAAAATTAAAAATTTTAACACATAAGCAACAAATAATGGCACACATATTACAAAACACTACTACTCCTCTATCCTACTAAACCCCATGACTAGGTAACCACCTAACCCTGCCAACCAATTAGCCTACTACTCTAATACGGGACCTCCGCTTCTTCCTATCTAGGGTCATGTCCTCAGTGAGATTAAGTTCGGCCATATCATGTCTAATCACCTCCCCCCAGTACTTCTTCAGTCTACCTCTACCCCTCTGTGTAACTCCTAAATCAATCTCTCGCACCTCCTAACAGGAGCATCGGTAGTCCTTCTGCACATGTCCAAACTATCACAGTCTTGCTTCCCTCATCTTATTTGCCACCGGAGCCACCTCTAACTTCTCCCAAATGGTCTCATTCCTAACTTTATCACTTCTGGTGTGACCACACATTCATCTCAACATCCTTGCTTATTTTGAAAAAATGAAATTTTAACTGTCTTGAATTTCTAAAGCAATACTTATTCTAGAATATTTTTTCGCTAAAGCAACAGTTATTTAATATGAAAAAAGCATAGATCTAGCTAATACTCTCCTGGATCAATTTTAATCATCGTGCTTACTAAAGAGTAAAAAAAAATCTTACCAAATTACTTTTTTAATTAATAATATTTTTTTTAGATGCCTGAAAAAAATACAACAAATGGAATAGACCAAAAGGGATTAGACATTAGGGTCACTGGCCTAATGAGATCAGGTTCTACCCCTTTATTTTGGTATCTGATTTATTAAAATTTAACTAAATTCAAAGTTGCATGCTTCAACTTAAAAAAAACACTTCTAATAGTATTTCTTTTAGTAAAGTTTATGTATGTAAAGAGTTAATTATTTTTTTATTTTATTTTTAATTTATAGAAATTCCTTAGAAAATGTAGCAATTCAGATACATTAATTCAATTTCGAATACAAAAATGAAGGTTTTTAAGTACCAACAGGTAACATTTTAAAGCATGATATATTGAACATAAAGATAATTTAAGAGTCAGATTTAACGTATTTGGATTACTGAATTAATATATTCAAATTATTAAATTAATATTCCGGATGAAAAAAAAATATTTTTGAAATTTTGAAAAATAGGTAAGAATAATAAAAAATATAATAAATAAAAGAAAGTAATTAAATAATTATTCTCTTTTTTTAATTCTCAAAAATCTCAACTCAAAATTTTAATCAAAAATAAAGAAATTCCAAATCATTTCACAATCACCCATAGCCATATAGATTGTCAAGAGTGTTTATCCATATTGGTGTACATGGCCATGATGTGGTTGTGAAAAAATTGTGATATTATCACTAGTACTTTGGGGTGACAATTATTGCAGCCTACTTAATTTTCTCTTTGGGGGTGTTTGGCTGAGAGGAAAATGTTTTTCATAGAAAATGTTTTTCATAGAAAATGTTTTTTTAAGAAATGAGTTAATTTTTAATTTATTTTTTCATATTTGGTTGGTAAGTAAAAAATATTTTTTAAAAAATATTTTTTATTGTTTAGTTAATGAATAAAAATATTTTTTAGAAAAAATATTATATTTTTAGCTAGAGAGTAGAGAAAAATTTGTAGAAAAATAATTTTTGACGTGAAAATATTTTCATAATTTGAACTATTTTTTATAAATAAACATTTAAATTCTTTTTTGGAGGGTTGAGGGTGGGCGGCTGGAGGGTGGGGTAGTGTAAAAATTGAATTTTTCAAAATTGAAATATTTTTAGAAAAATATATTTTTAATGTTTTTGTATGGTGGGTAATGGGGGGGAGGAGGGCTGG